>JAJSOF020000011.1:56880985-56912473 GCA_025594305.2 Periplaneta americana | reverse complement strand
CTCCGAACATCACCGTCATAGCACAATACGGCAATCCAGTTTTCAATTTCATGTGAAAATATGAGTAGACTATTTTCTTCACTAATCTTACTGTATGATTGTGTTTCAATTGACAGCAATTTTAACAATATATTCAAAACCACAAATGTCACTCCCATTAAGTCTGGTAGATCTGTCTCATCTCTTTTTGAAGAATAATCTTGGAAACCTTGCATTTCATTAAACATATAATCTGTTCCTGAACTCTTGTCGTAACATTTTTCTTATGTGACTTCAGTTCGGGATGTAATGGAATAAACACTTGAGTAGAGAATTCTCACAATTCAATTGTGAAAGAAAAACCAAAATCACTAAGAATGGTTTCATTTACTTCTTCCTAAGGCTGACTACTTCATTTTTCGAAATAACACTTGTTGAGCATTCACCTTCCGTAATACTTAAATGTTCATCTTTTCTTCTTCTTTTTGCGTCTCTTTCATATCTTTTCTAAGCTAGTTGAGATGAAGCAACTTTTTCTTGTAATCTTGTGGAAAAATACTGGGAACGATATGCTGGTTTTGGAAGTGTCCTGATCTCGTTCCCAATAAAATGAATACTGCAAATTCTTGTTGTGGGTGTTGGTTCCCAAGGTGAACCATCAGCACTTGAAGTCAAGAATTAAATATCGATATGAATACATTTAAAAATAAATATATATTACTGTTTCTAATATTATACATAATATATATGTGAAGAACTCGGTAATTATGTACTATGTTTTTTTTAATATAATAGCACATTCAGCATTGAAATTTAAATTATAAATTCCCGTCATTGTTGACTTAATGGTTATTTATAATCATAATATAACATATAGATTCTATTTTTACATTAGTATATAATAATACTATGATTATTTACAAGCAGTGTAGCCTACTTGCTTTCGTCTGCGTAGACTACTGCTTGGATCCACAATTAACATTATTCCGCTTCAATTTTCTGTTTTGGGAATGAATATTCCTATAAGCATTACTGCACCAAAGAACACAGCAATTTGTGTTACTCTTCCGCTTTTTAGGATTATCCATATTTCTAATCATTTAACCTGAGACGTTAAAGTACATTCATACGCTTCAAGCATAACTCTATCGCTGCTGTCCTGCAGTTAGTAACAACAGTCGCCGCCAGAGGAGCTTGCACGGTGCCTATAGCAGAGCAGTGTATATTAGAGAGTACCGCATTCTCGGCGGCGGCAGCCATATTTACTCCTGGCTCGGCAAGATGCATAAGCAGTAATGCTAGAAGGAAGGTCATTAAAGGCGATATCATACATGTTGTTATGGTTTATTGAATACAGGAGACGAGGATTAATAAACATTATTGTCATAGTGGGATGACTGATTAGAGATAACACTTCATTATTTATATAATGTCCATTTCAATAGGGATAACATCAGCAATTTTCTATGCAGTTCTCGTACCAACACTTCGACTGCCACCATTTAGCAGATTGCTGTAGTGCATTTGCTATAGCAGACAATTTTCTTAACAATAAATAGGCCTACATTCTAATTCTAAAATACAGTGATAAGACTTTTTCAAAAATATTATGGCAAGTTGGGAACGTATGAGTTGAAGTGTTAATAATTAAAGACTTCAAATCCTTTACTGTAAACTCATTTTCTACCAACGTTACACATTTTTCTACATTTACAGATTTATAAGGGTATACAAGTGACATATCCTTGTACGACTTGAGAGTCCCTAATGTGCTAATAAAATGTACAGATTCATCCCTGTTATCAGTTATTACTATTAGAGATGAAAAACAGTTTTCACAAATACGATACAGTATGCCTATAACTTATTTTGTTTTATTTTGAACAAAACTGATCCCAACAAGTAGTAAAGAGCTTGTTGTTCACTCAAGTTAATATTTCTGTTTTCAATTAAATTACAATTTAGCCTATATGAATTTCCTTTTGCTGACATTCATCTTCACTAGACCTTTCTGCTTCGGGTTTACTTACATCTGTACTTAGAAACTCAACTAATTGTTCAGAATCGCAAACTGCGTAATATCCATGCTCCGTTTATGAGAAAAATTGAGAAATCGTAATGCAGTTTTGAATTATTTTGCATCCGGGATTGGATTTATGGAATGGAAAGTAGAAAATAAATTTTCTAACGCATCCTACGTGGATCTATCTAGCATAAGATATTTGAAGTTCGCTTTATTATGACAACTTTCTTGAGAATCAAGAACTGTTTTTGTTACCAGTATTATACCAGTTTGGAATGGTTTCTAACGTCCGCTTTTGCCCACCTTGATGTTTTCAATTATAAATATTATGTCATTACTTATTTACGGCTTTTAAGGAACTCGGAGGTTCATCGTCGCCCTCACATAAGCTCCACATCGGTCCCTATTCTGTGCAAGATTAATCCAGTCTCTATCATCATATCCCACCTCCCTCAAATCCATTTTAATATTATCCTCCTATCTACATCTCGGCCTTCCCAAAGATCTTTCCCCTCCGGCTTCCCAACTAACAGTCTATATGCATTTCTTTATTCGCCCATACGTGCTACATGTCCTGTCCATCTCAAAAGTCTGAATTTAATGTTGCTAATTATGTCAGGTGAAGAATACAATGCGTGAAGTTCTCCGTTGTGTAACTTTCTCCATTCTCCTGTAACTTCATTCCTCTTAGCCCCAAATATTTTCCTAATTACCTTCTTCTCAAACAACCATATCCTCTGTTCCTCTCTCAAAGTGAGAGTCCAAGTTTCACACCCATACAGAACAACCGGAAATATAAGATTTTTTGACAGCAGACTAGATGACAAAATCTTCTCAACCGAATAATAAGAAGCATTTCCCATGCTAATTCTGCGTTTAATTTCCTCCCGAATGTCATTTATATTTGTTACTGGTGCTCCAAAGTTATTTGAATTTTTCTACCTCTTCGAAGGATAAATTTCTAATTTTTATATTGTATTTCCATTTCGAATAATATTCTGGTCACGAGATATAATCATATACTTTGTCTTTACTTGCTTCAATTCCCGCGTTTTCCCTAATTGTTTGTGGATTCTCTCTAACATATTCATGTCATCCGCATATACAAAAAGCAGTAACCCGTTCAATTTCAAATCCTCTCTGCTATCCTGAACTTACCTAATGGCATATTCTAGAGCGAAGTTAAAATGTAAAGGTGATAGTGCATCTCCTTTGCTTTAGCCCGCAGTGAAAATATTGTCATTGAGAAATTAATCATGGAAGTATATTCCTCCTCTTGTTTGTGACTAAGTGCTAATTTTATACATCGACAATTGATTACACATTAACTGCACTACAACACGGCATTCTTCAAGATAACAATGAAATATCGCACTAGAAACCTCTGTTCCTACGCAAGTCTTGCGTTGTACAGTCTCTCCGCAGGAGTAAATATGGCTGCCGCGGCGGCATTTGTCGGATCAAAAGAATGCGGTACTCTCCAATATACACTGCTCTGGCCTATAGATATAAGACAGTTAAACGTCTGTATGTAGAGTTTTTATTAGTAAGACCGTATATGTATGCGTTGTATGCATGTATTGCATGCAGGGACGTCGCTAGGGGGGTGCGAAAGGGTGCGCAAGCACCCCCATAAAAATCGGAGCATCCCTTTCCGCACCCCAAAGGACATTTGAAGTCCTGATTTGAGCAATTTATTTTAAAAAATACTAGGCATACGTTATTTTGAAGAAAAAAAAAACAAACACATTCCTGTAAGAGTGTAAAACAATTTTCATTAAACGCGAAAAATAAAAACTAGCCATTATTCAAACTGTACATAACATTTGACACGTAATTACAGCATTGTCATAAAGAGAAACTAGAGTCAGAAGATGATTCCTATGCGGATGACTTTCAGCCAATTCTTGATAAAATTTTAAATGAATTGGAACACGGATTTTCTGAACATAGCTCACTAATTAAAGGCATGAAGTGTTTGCAACCCGCATCTAAGAATTTTCTTGGATGTGAAAAAACTATGTCACTTGGTGCATCGTTATGGATGTAATGAACAAAGTGTGGAAGCCGAAGTAAAACTAATCCCTAAAACAATTTAATGTTATGAGAATGAACATGATGTCACTACTGACAACATTTTAAAATTTGTTAATTTTCTTCAGGAGTATAAATTGGTATTTCACGAAATTCACAAACTTTCCATGGTTTCTATCGTAACACCAGCATCTAGTGCGGGATGTAAACGTGCATTTTTGTGTTTACGTCTCATTAAAACTCACTTGCGGAACAGAACGAGCCATGAATGTCTCGGCGATCTCGCAGTCCTTGCTGTAGGGCAGGATCTCGTAAAGGCGCTGGATATTGAGGATCTAATCGACAAATTTGATGCTGCCCATGGTAATCGACGTATAGCTTTACCCATTCCCAGGTAAGTAGTAATAGTAGTAATCATCATCATCATCATCATCATCATCATCATCATCATCATCATCATCATCGCATGTATTGGGCCTAGTGGCCCGTTACGGTCTCTTGCCAACGCTTGAACGGTCTGCCCAAGAATCTCTTGCCCACAGGATGGTAATTTAAAATTTGGCATGGAATTCTAGAACGAGGCATTCTGATGACATGTGATCTCCAGTTTTGTCTGTATTTCTGTAGGTATTCCGTAATCGGTTCAATCTGCAGTTCTTTCATAATGTCAAAATAGTAGTAGTAGTAGTAGTAGTAATAATAATAATAATAATAATAATAATAATAATAATAATAATACATAGTAATGGTAATAAACAGATGTATAGTATGCGCGCAACTGCATGAGAGAACACTTTGGATTTTTTATGTACCACATTTTTACAGCTCGCACCCCATCCGCACCCCCTTTGCTCTGATCCTGGCGACGTCACTGATTGTATGTAATGTGTCCCGCGCCGTTGCGCCGTGGTTTAAGGCATTCTGCCTAGGACTCGCGTTACGGAATGCGCGCTGGTTCGAGTCCTCATGGGGGAAGAAATTTTCTCATGAAATTTCGGCGAATGTATGGGACCAGTGCCCACGCAGCGCCCCAAGCACCTGAGCCATTCAATGAAGAAGAAAACAGTAACCAGATGCGTGGCTGTTCAACTCCACAGGTGGTTTCGGGTCCAAGGAATATGCACCGACACTCTGGAGTGAACAAGGCTCTGAAATCAGCTACAAGGGTCGGTGCGGTTTTTTTTTTGTCGCTAAAAGTTCCAGCAAATACTGAAGAAAATGTTAGTAATCTTAAGATTTTTTTATTGCAACCTGCAAGACTGCCTATAAAATGAACGAGTTTGATTCGGATGATTTTATTAAATTGTTTTCCCAGTCGCTATACGTTGCAAAACTATTTATTATTACTTACAAATGGCTTTTAAGGAACCCGCAGGTTCATTGTCGCCCTCACATAAGCCCGGCATCGGTCCTTATCCTGTGCAAGATTAATCTAGTCATCATATCCCACCTCCCTCAGATCTATTTTAATATTATCCTCCCATCTACGTCTTGGCCTCCCCAAAGGTCTTTTTCCCTCCGACCTCCCAACTAACACTCTATATGCATTTCTGGATTTGCCCATTAAAAACTATTTATTATACCATAAAATATTATAGAATGAAAGTAGGCCCTAACTGTAGTAAGCAGTCTTTATCTCTAAGTTTGTAACTTGAGTAGAACATGATCCATCACGCTTTTAGTTCTTTTTGTTACAATAGTGTATAATTATCGGAATGTGAAAGTGAGGCCAGCAGCCGGCTGGTCTGTCTGGGCGCCACAGATGATGATGATGATGATTATTATTATTATTATTATTATTATTATTATTATTATTATTATTATTATTATTAGTATATAGTTATGTTCTTTCATATCCCTCCAGTCAAAATTCCAACAACAATATGGCCTACCCGAGAGTTTTGCAGAATTTTGGATGCCAGTGTCGAAATACAATTTTAATATATTATTTGTATTATGTTTTAACTGGGTTTGAAACGGAATTGTAGTGGTTTTATCCATATTTAGTTTAAGTCCATTACTAGTGAACCATTTATTTCGTCCATAGTTTGTCTTCGAAATAGGCCTACTTTTTATAAGGTGCAGTACATCGTCTTCTTCTATAAGCAGTAAGGACACGAGAAATATCGTGAACACAAAAAGCTATGCCCGGAGGACACAATTTGTGTCGTTTCATATTTATTACCAACTGTTTCACCAATTCCTTTTTTTTTTTCAAAGAGAATCTGCAAGAAAATAAAAATACTGTACACACGGTATGTATGCCGGACTTTGTCACACATTTGCGCATGAAAAAAAATGCTGCTAATTAACAAAACTATGGACTTAACTTCATAAAATTTCAAGTCGGCCGTGATACAGCGTTGTAAGCAGACGAATTTATACAACGGAAGGCGCTTCTTCCATTTCTGCCGTGTTTCGCGGCGGCATCGCTAAGAGCGCTGTACAAGGCAACTTGGCCACTTTATAATTTCTCTTCTAACTCGTTGGTTACACCAGCGAATAGGGATGATAAAGAATGGACACTGAGCGAATTTTCCTGTGTTTTGTTTCTCTGTGCGCCAGCGTATAGTTCCACTTTCAAGCGCTAGAGGTTAGTGTAATCGAGCATAGGCTAAGATAAGAATATATTGAGAATAGAGTTGAGACACAGGATCCAAACATCGCCTACCTTATTGCATAATCCAGTAACGCTTTGCTTCAAATAAATTCAAGTTAACAGCTTTTCCTTATTTCTCAGTGACAAGCTAGTTGTAATAATAATATTTTATATTTCAGATATCATAAATTATATTATAAAATAATATAATACATTATAAAATTAAGTATCGAATTCGTTTAATATTTGTATATAATATAATATAGGTATATGGTTTTACTTCTCATAAGAGTTTTGTTTTTCCATTTTCAGTGCTATCAAATCATTACATATTTTAATTGTTGTTGGGTTCAACGTCTCAACTCTCATTATAAAGGAACTCTAGAGTCTAGACATTACGGATTTATTATTTTACGGATCCTATTTATTTTATTTGAGTACATAATGTGCCTAGATATATTAATTATATGTGTTATATTTCTGCTGTGTCGACTGCTAGCTGGTGTGATGTCAGCGCCAACTCTAGGGAGAAAGCAGAATCTCAGGCTTTAGCTGGCTTGAAGGTCATTGAAATCAGTCCGGCTACATCAAAGGTACCGACGCGAAGTGTCCATTCTTTATAATCCCTACTCGCTGGTTAGACGGTCGACCGTGCTACTACCTACTCTTAATACTTTCTTTCGTCAGAAATAATAATAATAATAATAATAATAATAATAATAATAATAATAATAATAATACTGATGAACGGGATCATAATTTATTATATCGTTTTTTTTTTTTCCTTCTAATGGCTGGCAAATAAAGTTTAACTGTTCAGCTGTTATTGGATGCATATTCCCTACATATTGAGCTTCATGACTGCATGTACTAGACTGTGACGTTACTAAAAAACAAAAAGAAAAAATACAACATAATCGATAGTGAACGCAAAAGTTACAGAATAGCTATTCTATACTCTCCAAAGAAAATAACAAGAAGTGACTATCACAGTTTACCGCGGTAAACTTTTTACTGCAGTAAGAAATTTGATATTTACCGGCGTAAGCTACTGCGGTAATCATTGGCCTTTTATGAAATAGGCTACAGGTCGGAAGTTCTCAACTCAGGTACTATCAATTTTTCTTATCTACCGCTTCTACTCACTGACGTTAGTTCCATTTTTTCATTCTCTATGGAATTCGCATTCATTGCTCAACGCGTCACAATGTCGTCTTCAACAATGTCAACGTCTTGACATATTGGATCACCATAATGGTTTTTGGTTTCATTTAAAGCAAGCAAAAATAGTGTTTTATGGAGAGTATGTGTATTGAAGAGCTCGGTTCGATTCCCAGAATGATCTTCTTTCCACTGAGGTAAGCTTTTTAAGTTATATTAGGATTTCTGCTTGAAAACTGCAACAATAAATAGGGAATAAAAACATTTACGTTTTGTAGCGTGAATGGCGATTCTAGGAATAAATGTGTGGGCCTATATTGGGGGCTGATAATTTTATTAAGTCTCGACTGAACAGATACATTTAAAAACACGACCGAAAGCACGACATAATTTCAAAATTATCGAGGACAATGAGGTTTTTTGGTTTTAATACATGACATTGTTTTATGACCATCCTTCCTTATCGATAAATACAAACAAAATAAATCGTATAATGCAGCTCTTCTGAAAGTTTGAAATTCTGTGAACCGTAAATTGCATTTAAATAGTATCTTAAATTTGGAGATTAGTGCAAAATGTATGCAAAGTCACGAAAATACATATCAATAAAAACATAAAACATCACCAATAATAATAATTATAATATAATCGTAATATTACAAAATAAGGTATAAATAATTGTTATATTTAATTATTATTAATACCGTTAATACTATTAAAAGTTTAAAAAGAAATATAATAGCCTACTTACCAGTTTTGTATCTGGATTCTCTGCATATTTATCCTAGAAACAAATTACGGTACCGAAATAGGCTAAATGCAGAAGTAGAAATGAAACTACAGCTTTCCGCCCTAAAACCAAATGATTATACAAAAAATATGTAGTCTTTAATAAGAAACATATTCATCACACCGAACAGAACAATTAAGTACTAGATTTTATATCATTACATGTGTTAATTATTAAGCACTACTAAAATACACTAACATTTGCATCGTAAGGATTATTTTGTTCTTTTATTCTTACACAAAAGTTCATATTAGGCCGACTGATTATAGTAGCGAATGTGCAGTTTAAACTAAATTGAAAATGCAAGTTTTTGACAATGTATGTGCATTATTAACATAGTTTCAATTCTAAAGTTACACCCACATCAATAAATGTGTAATAATAATAATAATAATAATAATAATAATAATAATAATAATAATAATAATAATAATAATAATCACTGGTAAACAAGATTTTGCTTATCATTGTTTTTTGATCATTTCTTACAGATTTCGATATGCTGAACATGAATCCGATAATGGTTTTGTCGTAGTGTCAATATTTTGGATTATATCGGGATATTTTATTTCTGAGAATGCTGGTTTAGCAATATGTACATGCAGTATTTACATTGATATCCGCTAGGTGGCAACATGGCTCTTGCGTATAAATACATATTGTTGACGCTCAGTATCATAACAAGTGCATTGAGTCTGTAATTGCTTCATGAGTTAAGCAAGGAAAAAGTTCTAAATTAATGACAGTTATATAGAGTGGACCGCTCGAATGTACCTAATTTCAATTGTATGTAACTTGTGAACGGTTGAAGATAGAATCTTACGGTAACTTTTATATGAAAGGAAATCTCAACAAGTTTCGAATCCTGTCGGTAGATGGTGCGCAGACACGGTTTCTTTTCGAAGATTGTATCGATTGTAAAAATTGCGACACCGCAGACGAAAGCGCAAACTGTGTTGTGGTGTGCGGAGTTTAAATCAATTGTTAGAGTTCAAAGGGAGAATCGGCGAGTGTTTAACCATGATGCTCTAACTGCTAAAAGCATTAAGAAGTGGCACGATACATTTTTAGCTACAGGATCGATGTTGAAGAAGCATGGTGGTGGTCGTAGAACATCCGACGAAATGGTTGCAAATGTTAAAGCCGCGTATGAGCGAAGCCCGCGGAAGTCATTAAGAAGAGCTTCGCGGGAACTTTAAGTACCAAAATCAACATTGCAACGAATTGTCCACAAACGTTTCAAACTATACGCATACAAAGTGCAGTTAATGCAACGTCTGGAGCCGGATGACAAACCCAAACGAGTGGAATTCACCAATATGATGCTAGACCGTCTCGGCGCTGATCCTGACTTTAGAGGACCAATCGCTTGGCCCCCGAGATCTCCGGATTTAATACCGCTCGATTTCTTTCTCTGGAGCTACATCAAAGATAAAGTGTACGCCACCCCAGTCAGAGACCTTCGTGATCTTCGGGAGCGCATTATAGAGGGTATTGAGAGCATTCCAGAAGACATGCTCCAACGTGCTTGGCAAGAAGTCTTTCATTGCCTCAGTATCGTCACAGTGACAGCTGGAGCTCACGTAGAGATATAGTCATGTGCATATCGAAACTTGTTGAGTTTTCCTTTCATATAAACGTTACTGTAGGTTCTATCTTCAACCGTTTACCAGTCACATACAATTGAAATTAGGTACATTCGAGCGGTCACTCTGTATATTTTCTAAGTCATTCTAGGTCATAGGAGTTAACTATTTTGCATTCCTGTATTATATTTGTGTATTTACATGTCACCCTTGATTTATTGAAGTAGTGTTAATGACTGTCCTAGGTTTGAAACTGTTTTCTTACAATGTTACAAATAAATATAATTTACTGTGTTAATCAAATTTAAATTGCTTATTTCATCCAAACTGTTGAAACTACAGAAAAACGGATGTGATATTCGTGATCAGCGAGTCAGAGTTATTGGTATAATCCTAAAAAATCAACATAAGCAAAAAGTTTATTGGAATTTTTATATATTACAAATTAACTAATTTTCTGTTTTAATCAAATATAAATTGCTTACATCATCCAAACCGTTGACACTATGAAAAAACTGACGTGATATTCGTGATTAGCGGGTCAGAGTTACTAATAAACCACTAAAAAATTAACATAAGCAGAAAGTTGATTAAAATTTGTTTACCAGTGTAATAGTAATAATACTTAATTACAAATGGCTTTTAGAGAACTCAGAGGTTCATTACCGCCCTCACATAAGCACGACATCGGTTCCTATCCTGAGCAAGATTAATCCAGTCTCTATCATCATATCCCACCTCCCTCAAATCCATTTAATATTATCCTCCCATCTACATCTCAGCCTCCCCAAAGGTCTTTCTCCCCTCAGGTCTTCCAACTAACACTGTATATACATTTCTGGATTCACCCATACGTGCTACATGCCCTGCCCATCTGAAATGTCTGAATTTAAAGTTCCAATTATGTTAGGTGAAGAATGCAATGCGTGCAGTTCTGCGTTGTGTAAGTTTCTCCATTCTCCTATAACGTCATCCCTCTTAGTGCGAACTATTTTCCTAAGAAACTTATTCTAAAAAAATCCGTAACCTCTGTTCTTTTCTCAAAGTGAGAGTCCAATTTTTACAACCATATTGAACAACCGGTAATATACAGTAGCTGTCTTATAAATTCTAATTTTCAGTTTTTTGGAAAGCAGACTTGATGACAAAAGATTCACAACCGAATAACAGCAGGCATTCTCCTTAATAATTCTGCGTTTAATTGCCTCTCGAATATCATTTGTAGACTACCGTTGCTCGAAGATATTTGACTTTATCCATCTTCTCAAAGGATAAATTTCCAATTTATATCTATTTTTATATTTCATTTCAATAACAATCTGAAGAAAAAAATGTAACTCTCTGCATCATAATACACAGTTAATTCCCGATTTAACACGCATATCGTATGTAGCTGCAGTCAGATTGGCAACAGGCCATGAATGTTTGGCCAAACACCTGCATAGAATTGGAATATATCAGTCCTCTAACTGCCTATTGTATAACTCAAACCAAGAAATGGATTCGGAACACCTCAAAATGTGTGCTTCAGTGGCTGACCATGATAATATCTTTGAAAAATATTGGAGTGCAAAAGGTCAAATGACTTTATTGTCTAACGCCTGGCATTAGAAACAACAACAACATATTTCCTTCTCGCGCTAATTTATGTTTTGGTCATGATAATTTTTTCGGTATTTACTTCCATACCTAACTCATTACTTGCTTCAAGTAAAATCCCCCTGTTTTCCCTAATAATTCGTGAATTTTATCCTAACATAGTCATGTCATTCGCATAAAGAAGCAGCTCATGTAACTCGTTCAATTCCGAACCCTCTGTGTTTTCCTGAACTTTCCTAATGACATATTCTAGAGCTAAGTTAAAAAATAAAGGTGATAGTGCATCTCTTTGCTTTGGCCCACAGTGAATTGAAAAAGCGTCAGACAGAAATTGGCCTGTACGGACTCTGTCGTACGTTTCATTGAGACACATTTTAATTAATCGAACTAGTTTCTTGGGAATACCAAGTTCAATAAGAATAAAATGTAAAACTTCTCCCTTAACCGAGATAAATGCCTTTTTAAAATATATAAAGAACTGATATACTATGCCCTTATGCTCCCTTATTTTCTCTAATATCTATCGAATACAATAAATCTTATCATTAGTCTATCTATTATACCTAAAACCACATTGATGACCCTCAGTAATTTCATCTATATATGGAGTTAATCTTCGCAAAAGAATAATGGACAAAATGTTGTACGACGTCAATAAAAATGGTATTCCTTGAAAGTTATTAGAGTTAGTCTTTTCCCCCTTCTTAAAGAAAAGTACGATTATGGACTCTTTGCATTGGTTCTGGTAAATTACCTTTTCCCAAAATAGCAAGTACAAGCTTATTTCATCGGATAATGCGTTACACCCTCTCCTATTAATTTTGCGCACTAGAATTTGATCGATACCTGAAGACTTATATTTTTTCAGCTTTTCTATCGCAATTTCGACTTCAGAAAGTGTGGGTTCGAGTATAAATGGCTCAGAAGTCTGTATTTGAATATCGTATTTTCGGTCTAAAGAGAGCTGTACATGCCACAGAGAAAATTTTCAGAGTAAGTGAACTCTAAATGTTTCATAGAATCCACTCAGGAAAAAGACTAATTTAATTGCATTAATCTACACCTTAGACATCCCACATTAGTTTTGTTTTAAAGAGAGAAAAATTACGGCATTTATACATAGCTCTTAAAACTTCTCCAGTGGCGATTAAAATGTTACCATTTATTATTCCACATTTCCGAAATTTTGTAGGAAAAACAGGAGCCCATGCAGTGCGAAGGCTTCGAGCCGAGAATGACATGCAGTCCATGGAGTGGGACTCTGCAACTAATCCAGTCGAACATCTGAGTACATCGGATACCAGACAATGGAATGTGAAACGTTTGGGAAACCCAACGGAATTAATGACGGTAGACTAAATGTTTCGTCAACAAGGTAAGACCCTGTGGCTTTCATCTCCTTTATTAGATTAAATAATCGAATTAGCATGAACTATTACTCCAGCATTATCCCTGGTCCGCATTGCATTAGCAGGGAACTGAGGGTTTAAGAGTATCCTATTTACCTCGAGAAATCTACCTAAAGGTTTTGCTTTGAGAAATATTCAGGTTTAATTATTACATTTTCATAACGTCTTGAAGGAGCAAGCCTCCTTAATACTTGAAATTAAATTGTAGAGATTTTTTGATAGCTTGCATGTTCGAATGTGTAGAAATATGTAAATTTTAACGACGCACAGTGGGGTATTTGCATCAAAAAGTTGGCCAAAAGTATTAATTATCATAATAAAATTATTATTGTGTTCCAATCGCATTTAATTGGGATAATATATTAAATGAGGATGCAATAAGGAGATTATGGCACTCGGAGAGAAATACAAAATGTGTTTTATGCTATTTATTGATTTATCCAAGTTCTTTATTTATTATTTTAAATCGCAGCAACTTCAAGGTTTTCGACTAATATGACTACCTATACACATAATTACAATTACAAAAAGATAATCAGTAGTTTCATTAGAGTAGGTATACATTAGTAGTGAAAATAAACTATTATTGCATCATGTATAAACTTACATTATATGAAAGCCAAAAATCAAAACGAAATTGTTACATTTTAATGATACATATCTTATAATGATTAGGCTATGTAATGTTTGCAATTTTTACACTTAGTCAATCAATTAGTATAGGCCTAATGGTCTAAAACATATATTCTTCATACAGCAGATAAAGGTAAATTTATATCTCTATAGCAAAGATTATAGTTTATTTACGTAAATTTTATTTCGTTATACAGAAGGCCACAACTCAACTGAAATAAAATTTAATTTCTTCTGATTAAAGACATAAATATATAATAGTATACGAGTACTTTGAAAATAAGTTAACACTAATTATATAATATATGTAATTATGGAAGTATACAAGATATTGATCTAAAAATATGTAGATGTTTTCCATGTCATGAATATATAAGTTTATTACTAATTTTTGTTTACCTAAACATTTAGCTCACTTTCAGTTTGTTAGATACTCTATTAATGAGATTATTCCCAAGATTCCTCATCAGAAGACTCTTCAGCTTCACTTGCAGATTCATCGTCTTCATTTCGATCAGCAGAAATCGTAAATAAAGAAGGTAGTAGCATTTCTGTGGTTTCCTTTAAAAATGGTTTCGTTCTCTTCCTCGGGGTTGGTCTCATGCTTGTGAGCAGAGGATCCGAGCTAAGCAGCAGCCTGTTTATGATATCTAGGTTACATGACTCTCTAGAAAACTTCCTGGCATAATTTTGGCGATAGGAACGGAAGTGCTTATTCCTTGCTTCAGCTGCTTCCTCTGACAGTTGTCCAAATCGGTAAAAGGGCATTTTCAATTACAGTTGGGCCATGAATTAAAATCTTACGCATTGTGGGGGTCATTGGATGCCATGAATACAGCTAACATATAGTTTTGCTGTATCCATGGTGTAAGCAGCGAATTTTAGAGTATCAACTTTATGTCCACTTGATATAACTTCTAAAATGACTCTGAATCGATAGATCAGTTCAACATTCATACCTGTTATTTCAGCGGACAAAGCAGGATCCATAAAAAATCTTCGGCTGGTATTTCCATCATTGCTGTTTCCAAACCCAGGTTTAGGAACATTTACAATAATGCCCATTCTATTCTTAAATTGATTTTGAATGTCCGTCTTCCTCTATTTATAAATCTCTTTGTCATTTTTGTTCTCAGTTGCCATTTTTTGAGGGGTAACTTATAAGACAAGTGCAGTAGACTCTCAAATAATCGAATTCTTGCATGCAAGATGGATAATCCAAATTTGAATGTGCTTTGATCAGCTTCCCTTCTATTTGATACACTGTTAAATTCTTTTGATGTGGCTCCGCAGATATAACATTTCATAGTAGATGTAGTACTAGTGGCCGCATTGCATATTTTGGCATCGATCATAGTTAGTATCAGTGTGTGTTTTATAACCAAGTTTCTTCCATTTATTTCAATTTTCGTTTCATTTAAAGTTACTATTTTTGATTCCAAGTAACCGATTTCTTCTCTAGTTAAGTCAGCTGACTCTTTCACAAATCTAATCTTAATGGGTCGACAATATCGAGGAGAAGAAGGTGCAGGATTTTTCCATATTACCTTCTTTATATCTGTACCGCAAACTAACTATAAAGGTACTAGTGAGCTTTGAAATATATTGGCATCTGAATCTATATCAGTTTCAAATTTCTGTTTAAATTGAGTCTGTTGAGATCCGTCGCAGCCCCATTTGGTTATTAATTCTAATGTATTGCACTCATCTTCACTCAAAGTTTGCACAACTTCTTGCAAATATAACAATAATCGAGCAACAGTGTGGTTTAACAAGTCTTGCAGATTTATTTCTGCGCAAGTAGCTGTCACTTGATAAGATTCAGGTACAGGGTAACAGTCTTTCTTAGCGTTCTGCAACACGGAGTAACATGGGTAAAGCGTTTTGTCGCTGGCTCTTACGATCTCGTACTGTCTTCTTGATAAACCTATAAAGAAGTATATAAAATAAATATTTTTCATTTGTTTGAGTACATCTGAAGTCTGATTAATGTAATATGTACGAAGTCAGCGATGTATGAAATGGAGGGGGAAATGAACTGGTCACCCTACCCTATGCCTCTTTGTTGGTATCACCTGTGAGGTTCAGACCTGTGTTTGGACAGTTGACTTAACAACAACAACAACAATGGAAATAGAACAGATAATTAAGGAACAATAAGACATAAATAGCAGGTGATAAAGTAAATTACCTGCTTCCACAAACATAGAAAGAGCTTGCAGAGGTGACAACTGCCCTCTTTTTTCTTGTAGACTGCTGGAGTACGCCTTCCTGTATTTTGTCGCTCGCTTAGGAGATTTAGTAATTTCCTTAAGAACTTTAGATGCGTCTGGTTTTCCACAAGCTCGCAGCTTCATCTGGGTGGCAAAAGTCAATTCCTCGGTATCTACTGTTTCTCTAAGTCCTTGAGTCTTCCTTCTTTTACTTCTTTCACTAGAGTCGCCGAAAGATTTTTCTGGCCGTCCGAATACAGTCGTAGCCGTTGTCATTGCTTTGGGTAACTCCAAGGTCCCTTGAAGCCAGATTTCATTATTTTTCCTGAATAAATTATCTTTTCTATTTGCACTCAACCATCTCCTTTTAACTCTGCCTTTGTATACGAAAATGTATGTTTAAAAGCCTTAATTTGTTCCTCTGAGTAATTCTCTTGCATCAGCAAATATTTTTCGAGATATTCTAATTTTTCGTTGATATCACATTCTTTTTGCTCTTGCATGATATCATATAATTGTTTCCTTGACAAAATTTTGATTTGAGATGGCCCTAGTAAAAGAAAAAATATATATATTTGTAACAGAGTAAAAAATTGAAAATTAGTATTTGTTACAAAAATGTATGAAAATAAGCAATTCACGAGATCGCAGCCAATTTCTTTTCTATTACACACCCAAAGATCTAGTCTTTGTAATAACATAGAAAATAACATCAGGACTCACCCTGAAGTACACTAAATCATTAAACAAAAACTTGGGTTCGTAAAAAAATACTGAAAATATAGATGGTTTTCTAACCGCAATAAATATATTTTATATAAACACAAAAAGCCCTCAAAAGTGAAGTACATACCTTGCTGAGAAGGATCCATCCTGTAACAGGCCACACTGTTTCTTTAAAACGTAGAAAAACAATAATGAACTTGTCAACTTGCTCAGAGCGTCAATAAGATACACGTATACTGTCACAAACACTCAACTTTCGACTGAGCTGACGACCACATGATGAAGCAGATGAAACACAAACTGTTATCTTATCGCTCCCCCACTATTTCTTTCTGTCAGGGAGCAAGAATTTCAGGGGTAGGACAATATTGAAATATCGACTTTTGGCCAGCTTTTTGATGCAAATACCCCACTGTGCGACGACGTATAGGGTTAGTTTCTTTTGGGATTTAGGCAACTCCAGCTGTTAGAAAAAGCGTACAAAAGTATCAACGATAGATCTACGAGTATGTACACTCTCAGACAAAAAAAATGACCGGACTCTTGGAGCGTAAATTTTTCTAAGTTCCGTTCGGCTGTGCGCCTGATACACAAGACTAAAATCAGAATAGTAAGGACGAAACCAGCGAGATCCAAGATCATACTCTTATACCGGCAAACAACGATTTGAACTGTGTGTATGTCATAGGTTCATGGTAAAACTCTGACTTCACACGCAGAAAACCCGGGTTCATATCCGCCTTCGTATAAGTATATGTATTTGTTTCGTTTTATTTTTTCTCTAGCTAGAAACAAATTATACATTTATTAACGTGCATAGGAGTTTGGATTAGTTCAAAAATTAAACAAAAACATTCAGTAATATGGGAGACTTCTTCCTGATTACCTTTGAATTAAAATAGGTGCTCAGTTCTTGGATCTTCTCCCATCTCCATAAGGAGTATTGATCAGTTACTATAATTTGTACTAGTAGTAGTAGTAGCTATAGTAATAATAATAATAATAATAATAATAATAATAATGATCATCATCATCATCATAATATTAATAGTATTGCAAAAACGAGATGAATAATGTTAAAAACAAAACCAATGTGTTCCAGATATTGGCTACACTCGTAAATAGTGCCGTTACATATCTGCTTTGTAATAGCTCCATGATAACAGTCTAGGTTCTTGTGTAGGCGATTCAAGGTCGTGTACCCCGTAGGATGCAGGCGGTTATAGATGCGGAGGGTTTATTTTGATTTTTGTTTATTGGTCTCCGAGATGTATTTCTTTATTTTGTTTAATACAAAGAAAAGGATGACGTTTGTTTATTCCTATCCGAGAAGGATTTCTTTTACTTAAGGTTTATTTTTGTTTATTTCTATCCGAGAAGATTTCGTTTAGTCTCTTTAAATACAAGATACAAGGGAAAGGATTACTATTATGTATCTAACTTGCCCTTTGTAAATATTAACTTTCTGTTAAATATTTCACAATACTGGTTATTATCAGTATACAAGAAGTAAAAAATGGGAATGAAAAAACAAAGTACAGACTGAGATTCGAACTGGAAACCTTTCGGATACAATACCACAATGCTACCGACTACGCTATGCGAGCGAGACGATGACTCTTTAAGAAGCATGTTATATAAAAATCATATAGTGGTGGCAGTGGAGTGTTGGAAATATTTACGACAGAAGAAATTCGTCAGCGTGTATATCATGCTCTGACGAATGCACCCGAAGTCTTCCGAATCGGACATAGAATCTGGAGCCCGGTCATTTTTTTTTGTCTAAGAGTGTACACAAACAGAAAAAAAACATTTGGAGCTCCTGTATGTTTCGCTTACAACACACTCGCTTGTGCAGTGAACAAGAACCCCTGTATATATGCTACTTATAGACATTCGTGCGAAATTGTTGCCTACATACAGATGGACATCAAGACTCGCTCCATGAAAGAATTTCTAGAATAAGTGCTCAGTGGGTATGAAATACGTAGCTTCCTTTTTGATTACGATATTGTTGAGACGGGCTGTTCATTCTTTGTAGCACCTGTTCAGTGTGCTCAGCATTGTCGTGTAACTTTAATGAATCAGTCCTGGAAATTAAAAGTGCTGTAATTTTAACTATGCTTTTACTGGCGTATTATAGATTCATTATTATAGATTTATTAATTTATCCTACAGAATAATATCTGTAATACTGACAATTAATATTTGAGGAAAAAAATTCGCTCCGGCGCCGGGATCGAACCCTCAAATATTAATTGTCAATATTACAGATATTATTCTGTAGGACAAATTAATAAATCTATAATATTCTCACAGCTGCAGTGCATATATTTGTACAGATTACTGTGCACTTAACTGCGGAATCCCGGCCAAACAAGTCACTTAGCTGAGTGCGCTCCTAGTATAATGGCAGTTGACATTGGACATATACGTCAACATAATGTGCCTAACTTGGAGTCAGGCCACAAAGGGAAACATTGAAGGAGGAGGGTTCGGTCCGGTACTGTGGATTGAATTCGGCGTAGCTCAGTGGTCAGAGCGCTTGGTACGTAGAACCAAGGACCCGAGTTCGATTCCCGGCGCCGGAGCGAATTTTTCTCCTCAAATATTAATTTTACTGGTGTGCACAACAAATACAGAAAGGGAAGAGTAAGATTTTTCTAATATTAATGTTAAACAGTGTAACGTACACATATTTACAATATGAATGATTAAATAGTATTAACACCGGGCAATTCTGCAAAGCTTAGATTATAGAAAGTGTTGTCTTAGCGGTAGTTGTGTATTGTGCTGACCATCATGGAGACTTGCAATGTGTAGGCGTACCTGTCTTTAGTGTCAGTTCAAAGATAAGTGCATAGCACATAAAATAATCTTCACACGCAATTTCTCACCCACGTAAAATGTGAGCTCTGCAGACATATTTTGACTCAAGGACAACAAGACTCAAGGGTCTTTCGTAGCACAATCAAAATTACATTACACCTACCTGTTTGCCCCCACTCAACAGTACTGTAATATAGATATTGAAATTAAAACTTTTCTTTTTCAGAATTCTGTCAATCCTATAATTATTATTTTAATAATTCATATTCAATTCATGAATTTTCCTTAGCAATTGTTTCATACTTCCCTTATCACTGCAAAAATTAATAAAAATATTGAAGTGTTAGTTTGCTGAATCTTCATACAAGTTTAACTTCATCTTGTTTCTGTTTCGCATCTAGGTATTGCGCAAGCTGAAAATTAATTAATGGTATTTGTGAATTTAAAAATAGTGTCATTGTAATAATCTTTTAATTAATGTAGACAGAACAATATCATGTTCATTTTTTTAGTAATA
Source organism: Periplaneta americana (assembly GCA_025594305.2). NCBI lineage: Eukaryota > Metazoa > Arthropoda > Insecta > Blattodea > Blattidae > Periplaneta > Periplaneta americana. Next base: position 56,892,375 of record JAJSOF020000011.1, on the reverse strand, counting down.
ATGTTAATTTATTTCAATGATATAGCCTAAATTTAATCTTAAATCATCTTTGATGACTATCTTTCTTGATGTCATGTTCGATAAGGTTCATAGTTGATCTTTTTGATATATATATATATATATATATATATATATATATATATATATATATATTTTTAGTAAGTTATTTTACGACGCTTTATCAACATCTTAGGTTATTTAGCGTCTGAATGAGATGAAGGTGATAATGCCGGTGAATGAGTCCGGGGTCCAGCACCGAAAGTTACCCACCATTTGCTCATATTGGGTTGAGGGAAAACCCCGGAAAAAACCTCAACCAAGTAACTTGCCCCGACCGGGAATCGAACCCGGGACACCTGGTTTCGCGGCCAGACGCGCTGACCGTTACTCCACAGGTGTGGACTCTCTTGATATTGATGACCTTTATAATGTTTTAGACTCAAATGGGGGGCAAAGGCTAATTGGGATTTCCCGGTCTCTGATCGGGTCAAAAACCCTGATGGAACTGATATTTAACTCTTGCGGTGAAATTTCGGTGAAGTCCGGAGGGCCTAATTAGTCAAATCCACTCTCCTCACCTCCACGCTGGTGCCCCCTGGGATCTTTTAAGATGCGAAAGAGAGAGTGGTATGCGGAAAGCAATGGGAAGCTACCGCATTCACCTATCCCAACAACAATAGTAAATATGGCATGATGAGTCTTTCCCTGGTAAAAAATTCCGGACGTAAACTATCCCCCCAATCGGATGTCCGGGAGGGGGATACTGGGGAAGGACAATTCATGACGGAACCCAACGGAGTAAACGAAGAGAAGAAAAGAAGATTTTCGACTGGAACTCATCTATCAGGTAAGTTGGAAAACTTGAAGTAAGCAATAAGAAGAAAAAGAGTGGACATGATGGGAACATGAGAAGTGAGGTGGGGCAACCAGTGGCGATTTGATGAGTGATGAATAGGGCTCGGAAGTTGATGAAATGTCATATTTTTTTTCTGAGACATCAAGACAATCCAGGATATAATATAAACTCGTTTCACTTCAACACGAACCAATATAGCCTACTTTAATTTTGCATTTATTTGCATTTTTTGGTCTTTTATTATTTACTGGTCATTTTTTAGGAAATGTTCGACTTTTTATTGCATTATTGCCCTCTTATTCTTTTGAACGGACTTTTTTACGGTGTAATCGTAGTCTATGTTCGAGACCCTACTGCAGATTGCAGCATGCAGGAATTTGGCTTAATTCCTTATCACTATGTAACGTTCTTGCCCCATTTCAACCCAACAGTACAAATACTGCATCCGCAGTACTCGCAGTCAACATATTGTTTCTTACAAGTGAATAGAGTATTATTGGAGAAAGTGCTGCTTCTATAACAGTTTTTCAAGGCTTGCTAGCTAACTCTCAAATTAAGGGATGTTTGTCATATGCCAATGGTAAATTTTCAATTTTGATAACTACAATAACGTGGACAGAGAAAAGAGATGAGAGCATTCATTCAGCTGTCAACAATATTACGGGTTTCGAAGAACATTTGCAATAGTGTGTAGGAAAAATTGGAACAAGGAATTAGAGAGAAAATGAAAAAAAGTATTTTAAAATAACATTGAGTGCCAATCAAAGTTTAATGTCGAGAAAGACCTGCAAGGTGAAAATACTGAGTTCAGAGTTTTTATTAAGATTTTTCACCAGCGAACCTTGATCACTTCATGTATGTACCCATGACGTCAGTTGAAGTAAAGAGATGCTTTTCAGGAATGTCTTTCAAGTCAACTGGCGATTCTTCCAATCCGAGATCCTAGAATCATTGTTATTATTAAAATCTTGGTCCTTTTCTTAAATTTTCATATCATATCTTCACAAATTTAAGGCCATTTTATGTCATTTTCCTGTGTCTTTTAGATGATCAACTTCCAAGTCCTAATTATAAATAATTATTGTAAAAAATATATCATTCACCGCAATGCACTGATTTGTAAGTCACTTAAAGAAACATTTATGATTTTTACAGGCTTGGCCATTGGCTGCAGGTGGATTTTAAAATGTTAAATAAGTACATATTAATGCGAACAAAGTAAAATGTTTGAGGAAACAAATTTCAAAGTGTGCAATGTTGTTCAATATTATGTTGAGTTTGCATTACTTGACAGATTCGACGGATTCAACGGATTCGACATCTTCGACAGAGTCGCTGTGGACCAAGAGCATGCTGGACCTCCGGAAGGCTATAGCGATGGAGTACACCATCGACACTCGTCCCTACTTAGGTCCAGGTGTAAGCCATATAAGAGGTAATATTCCGAATAATTGTCAAGAGTTACGCTGTGTTCACAGTGACTATAGTAAGTCAACTATATCCAACGTAAAAATTCAGTTACGGCTAATAATAGTACTTTCAGGGCAAAATTTTAATTTCCTTATTTCAAATTTGCAATTCATTAAACCGAAATACATAGTTCACAAAACGAATTAATTTTGTCCCTTTTCAACCACTTAATTTATTGCCGCTCAAATCCGTGAAAGTACTTCTGCCACCTATTAGCAGGGTCCATTCTTGCTGAGGAATAAGATTATTTAATCGGTTCGGTAAATCTGGAAATACCATTGGGATAGTATCTACCAGGTTTTAAGGTAATCTATTTCGACGGAATTTTCGCACATTTCCTTCTCTGTCTCTATAAACATGTACTAGATGCAAATCGTTTACTTCGAAGTGTTTAATACGCACAACTGAATGCTTTATCGGCGTGAAAACATTTCGTGGTATACGAGTAGCTTCTAGCCACATAACTTTTCCTTTTCAGTTGGAAATTTCAGAATTGTAACATAATACTCAAAATTACAGCACTGTGGTAATTCCTGGTACACACAGCCACACAACATTGAGGAGCCATCTGTAAATAAAAAAATATGGATAAATTAATATTAATTTTAAAATTAGAATCTAAACTGCCTTTATTTCAGTTCCCTGAATTTATTTTTGTTTGAAGTTATACCTATATTAGAAGTAACCCTTATTACGTGCTTCATCTTTGATTCCTTTTAAAAATTTTCATTTATGATTCACTTAATGTTAATAGTGTGATGACGTATGTTGTCATGCTACTGTCCGTCCGAGTGGTTATGTTACATGATCGTCAAAATTAGGAAATTACACGACAATTACTTACCTAACGGAGCCCTTTTCTTTAAATTATTTAAAATAGTTGTAATATACTACATAAACTTCCAATTCCGTACAGAAAATATTTGCAGAGAAGAGCCTAACAGCTCAGCCACTATCCCTTACAGGGAGGAGTGGGGCAAACCGGGTTGAGACATAACCATTCGGCTGGACAATACCTATTTGTCCTCTTCATTATATGTAGGCTGATCAGTGTATTACGCAGATTTCAAATCAGGATTGCACTGCCTTCTAGATGATGAAGCAAATGCTGAAACTTCGGAGGGCAAGCTGATAACGAAGATCAAGTTCGACAGCGAGCTCTTGGAACCTGATATCATGTGGTGCGAGTGGGAGAACAGGGTCACACAGGCGAATCGGCGGTGCCTGCAGAGACTGGAGGATGGCCTGTTTTTCTTCCAATTCAATGACTGGAGAGGTACAGTAACTTTTTACATCCTGAAGTAGTGGCGCTTTCAGCTATGCAATAGTTCAGGAGACTTTAATTCTTACAGGTAGCTAATAGGGCATTTATCCAGTGGTGTTCTTCAGCCACTTCACACTAGTCGCCCGATTAACTTGTTTAATTTGTCGCAGTTCGGAGAATCTGTTTTTAAATGTTTGAAGTTAAAACAAATTAGGTTCTTGACAGAAAGGAAGAACATCAATTTTACATTTTAAACGAAATTCTATAGATTTTTAAAATGACTGTATGCCACTAAATCCTAAAAAATATGCTACAGTGCATGCTCAGTAGTCTCTAGTATACAGGAACGCCTGAAATATGCAGAAATATGTACAATTAATTTGGAATAATCGTCAATACAGTCGTTCAGAACAAGTAATAAAATTATTTTGTGTGATTTGAAAAATACGGTAAAAATGTACAGTTGCATACGAATCCCTGCCCTATTAATATGCCATTCACAGAAAACCCCATTCACAGAAAACCTGTGAACGCAATAACACATGCTTAACGATCAAGTTTATTTTGTTTCTTGCAGAATACCAGGAATACATCCAGGAGTTTCCAGGGCAAGCGGCAGCCCACATGCTAAATCCATTGCAAGGCCCCGCGCCGATTCCTATGCCAGCAGCGCACTTGCCAATTCACATGCCAGTTCAGATGCTTGTTGACATGCCAGCCGAGGAGGAAGAAGAAGAAGATGAAGAAGAGGAGACCACGACGTGTTGCAGCTGGTCCTGTTTAAGGTCTGTATGTCGTTGGCTTTGCCGTTGCTTTAGGCGTAGGTAGTTACAATTTACATGTGAGTGCTATTTTCAGCTTCGTAAATTAGTTGTTTATCATTTCGTGAACCGAAAATTTTCAGAATAATTATAATAATAATAGTAATAATAATAATAATAATAATAATAATAATAATAATAATAATAATAATAATAATAATAATAATAATAATAATATTGATTTTCTGCTGAGTTGATATGAAATTGTTGTTCTCAAATTGAACATTATGTTTCCAAATTGTGGTCTTTGCAGTTTAAATCTTATTTTCATTACCAAATGAAACAGAAGGAATCAGTAATTTTTTAAGACATGGTAAAATTCCTCAAGTAGATCTTTTAGCCTGATATTTTATAAACGTACGAAAGGGGTTGGTAATAAAACATAATAAATAATAATTTTTCTCTTCATTTCTATAAATATTACTATAAATCATCTTTGCAAATAATTTTGTTTATTAAGATATCACTCGTAAATATACAATAATAATAATAATAATAATAATAATAATAATAATAATAATAATTATCTTTCTATCTGTCAATCTATCCTCTTTTTTAACCTATTTATTTATTTATTTATTTATTTATCTATTTATTTATCTATCGATTTAATTTATATAATTAATTTCTTTATTTACCTTTTTATTTTATTTATTTTATTTATTTTTTATTTACTGTATTTATTTATATCTTTATATATTTATATACTTATTTATATATATTTTTTTCTTCATTTTTTGTTCATTTAATTGTTTGTGAATTTTTATTTTTGTTTATTTATATCTCTTATTATTTATCAATTTGTTTGTTTGTTGATTTATTTCATATTTTTACTTGTTTGTTTAGTTATTTGTTTGTTTATATATAATATATAGGGCTGTATTTATTTATTTGCTTGGTTGCTTGCTTGCTTGCTTCTGTTTAAGGTATGTATGTTGTTGTCTTTGCCGTTGTTTTAGGCGTAGGTAGTTATATTTATGAGTGACAACTATTTTCAGATAGATCGCCCTCCGTTAACTTCGTAAATTAGTTGTCTGTCATTTCGTGAACCGAAAATGTCCAAAATAATATTATTTTATGTTCTACTTTTTTTTTTATTTATCTCAAAATCTGTATCATTATTACAAATTTCCTCATTTGAAATTAAGTCACAAATTTCGTCCTCGGCATCTTGCTATTATTCTTCTTTACAGGACGTTGAATGTCGCCTGTTACGAATAGCAGTATTCGGTCGTAATGTAACCGATCAACTGAAGTTCACTGCTTCCCCCCCCCCCTACATATTACAATTTTATAAATTCATTTTTGTGTTACATTTTTCTATATAAGTGTGTGGACATTGCCTTAAAATTTATTCCAATATTGTTTCCATACAGAGTGCTAATCGCTTCACAATAGCTGCCTGTGTTGTCTTGGGTTTATAATAAAAACTTGGCTTGAGTATAAAGTTTAAGTCTGTGTATGTCGTAGGGATATGAGCTATTTCACTAATATCCTGAATTGTAGTTTCCCAATATTGTTTAGTCCTCGGGCACTTAAGAAAGCGATGTTGAAGATTGTCCTCTTCCTGACAATAGGGGCAGAGTGATGTCCGGGCTGATCTGATATGGTATAATTTGCTGTTTGTTGGAAATAGCCTATATCATTGATCACTCGAAACCAGATGTCTTGCTGTTTAAAGGTCAAAACATTGTTTCCTATATTCTTCCAGATCCGTTTCGAATTATACACAGGAAAACGGCACACAATTTTAGGGGCTGGCAAACTTCTATTCATATACTTATAAATATATTTGGCCGTGACAGAAGCTGGGATATTTTGTGATATGTAACTGATTTCCTGTTTGAAAGTGCGTATTTGTGGTGCATGACTTGGCAGACATCGTAAATCCGGTGGATTCTCGAACTTGGTTCTAGATACCCATTTGGAGAAAAATGTGAAGGAGAAGTCATCTCCCTGTCCTTGGACGTGAAGAAGATTCCGATAGACGAACAGACTGAGTGCTTTAGTATAAGGTTTCAAAAACTCCTAAGCCTCCTTGAGATTTTGCCAGAGTTAACTGATCTCTTGGTACTTGCAAGATCTGTCGGTTCCACAAAAACCAACCTGTAGCAGAACGCAATTTCTTACCAATTAGACTTGGAATGGGTAAAATTTGCGCCATATACCAAGCTTTCGACAAAGCATATGTATTGATGTATTGCGCTCTCTTCACCAAGTCGGCGAATCGAAATTTTTGTGCAGACAAGACGCGACGAACAGCATTAGTGACCGAATTCCAGTTATATCGTATTGTTTAACTAAGATCGTTGAAGAAAGTGACGCCTAGGATTTTAATGGACGAGTGAATGCTGAGCCAACTAGGAAGTGGGACCTTGTCTTCTTTCCCGATGTGCATAGCCTTCGTTTTCTTTTCATTTAATTGAGCTCCCTTTTCTTGACTATACTGTTGTATACATTGATACATTCTTGGCAAAATGGTGGCATCAACTGCAACTACAGTGACATCATCGGCATAGCTCGAATAATAGATCGGTATTCGTAGGGTAAATACAAGAAATATTCTGTAACAGAGGATCCAAAGTGAGAGCAAAGAGATGCATAGACAGAGGGCAACCTTGCCGCACCGATCTTTCCACAGGGAAGGCTTTTGTAAGATGTCCATTTACTAACAATTTTGAATTACTAACAGCCATTATATTGCGTAAGCAAGCTACAAAAACTGGGTCTATGTTTAACTCCATCATTCTTTATAGTAGATAATTATGCCGTACTCTATCAAATGCATGATCAAAATCAAGGGAAATAAGTATACGACTTTGTTTATTTTGTTTTCCGACACTGATGCTATCACGAATTGCACATGTAGCATTGAGAATATTTCGGCCAGCCACTAAACATTGTTGATGAGGTCCTATTATATGTGGAAAAATTGTACTCAAACGTGTCTTCATACACCTCATAAATATCTTGTAATCGCTGTTTAGGAGAGTAATGGGACGGTAGTCTAGAGCTGTCTTTGGGCATACAATCTTAGGTACGAGTACCATTATTCCCAAACAAATATCACTGGGAATAACAGGAGATGTCATAAGGGCGTTCATTATTTCTACCATTTCCCGCTCGATTATACTCCAAAACGCAATGTAAAACTCGACTGGAATTCCATCCGCTCTTGGTGACTTATTCAATGGACTAGCTTTAATAGCTGCCAATATATTTTGTATGGTTAGGGGTGTTGTGAGTGTAACTGATGACGGATTATTCTGACTGGCTTGTATATTGACACTTGGCGCAGCAACCGGTTCAGTATATAAATTCTTATAATACTCGTACAAAACAGAACGTATTGATGGTTGTGCTGTGTGTGACACTCCATCAGCAGCAGTAATCATGTTAATATATTTTCTTTTCCCCCTTTTCGTCTCTCATCATACATGGAAGTGGACTCCCCTGGCATACTGTTGGACCGGGCTCGTATTTGTGTACCTCTATCACGATCATGTTGAATTTTGAGGATACTTGCTTTAACTTTTTTCAGTGAAGTAGTTAATCGAGGTTCTGTTGAAGACGAAGCATATATATCCCGCAGTAATCCATACAAATATTCTTCACATCCTCTTATTTCCTGTTGTCGAAGAATGCTATAGCATTTCATCCATTTTCCTAATTTTTGTTTCGTGTTGACCCACCATTCTAAAATATTTGGATACCTCGACTTTTGGCTTTGATATATTTTCCACTTGTGTTCCAAAGCCTCTTTGAAATCCTCTTCCTTCAATATGCTTGTGTTAAGCTTCCATATTCCTCTGCCAAATGGAGTGGGTAGACGTGGAATTCATAGGGTTATTATATAACCACAATGATCAGAGAAAGCGACCGGGCATATGTCTGTACCTCGAAGATTGGACTTCAGATTCTGTGTCATATATATTCTATCTAACCTTGAAGCACAATTATGACTTTTATACTGTATGTGTAAAGGGAATTTCGGTGTATCTGTAATTTCCATGAATCCAATAATTTTAGACCATCGAGTATATTTTGGAGTTCCGGGCAAGGATGATATTCTCCGGAAGTGTCGGAGGCCTGCAAGACAGAGTTAAAATCACCTCCTAATACTAATTGTTCATTTTTACGTGTTAAAAGCGGTGTTATATCAGTCGTAAAAAACTTCTGACGTTCACGCCATTTCTGAGAGCCTGAGAGAGCATACACATTCACAATATGGATATTATCTACTCGAAGTGCTATTCCCCTTCCATCGGGAAGATTAATTACGTCTATATGGAATGTGATCTTGAATCACTATAGCTGTTCCTCTCTCATCGGGTAGAACGTTGGATTCTATATTATAACCAAATATGCTATGAAGGTCCGAAGTCCCGACCTCCTGCAGTAAGCCAATCTGGATGTCCATATTGCGAAGACATTGTGATAATAACGTAACTTTACGGGGAGAAGAGATATTATTGACATTTAAGGTAAGAATATTAATGGCATCCGTCATGAACGAGAAATAAATATAGAAAGGGATTAAAGAAAGAAAAATATGTTTAATAATCCAAAGGATTGAGCTGTCTTAAACCAGAATGGATTGAAATGAGACATGTTTAAATGTGTCAAACTGCATAAGCATTTATCTTAGGTATGTCAATATAATAATAAGTGGAAGATATTAATCTGTTACTCGCAGAGGAGGAAACCCCAACTTGCTGCCTTCATGCTTATATGGGTGTAGCCTACCCGCTCTGTTGCCCCCTTTGCTTGTCTTCTGCGCGGCTATGTCCTTGTGTTGAGTAGAAGAAGTTGACCTGTGGCTGATATCGTCTGCGTCCATCATCTCATTCCATGATGATGTACTACCGCCTTGTAAGTCAGTCTTAACAGCTGACGTATTACTTGATGTCTTAAGTTCGTTATCGCACACAGAAGTCAGCTCAGATTGAAGACGCGCGCCGTCTCCTGACTTTTGTTGATCGGATTCTACACGGGTTCCCTCAATTTCATCAGCAGAATCAGTTTCCGAATTCACCGGAAGAGGTGTCCGCGGATTTTGCTCTGCCTCTTCATGGTCGCGAGTATTATGTTCCCGATGTTGTTAAGTTGTTGGCCCATTAACTCTATCCCCGCGAGACATCTTGTTTTTGTCAACTTGGTGTTCCGTCTCCATAATGTCCGATGGACGTGATATGTCGTCATCATTCCCATTAAGGTTATCAGAAGCTTCACTCTCCTTTTGTTGACTAGTATGACTTCCGAGTGTAACTGTTGATCGGGACGTCGATTCGGCATTTTTAAACATCGCTCATAGTAAAGACAGTTCTAGGAGCAACGGTGACTTTCGCTTTTAGGTTTCTGTTAGGACATGTGTTCCGCAGATGGGATAATCCGCCACAGATGAAGCATGATTGTTCCTGGCCTGGATACGTCACATACGCCTCGTATGTAGCTACTATAATGGTGGATGGGATCGGTTTGTCAATGACTATATTTACTAGCCGTATTCCGGTATCTACATGAAAGCGATATCGCGACGACCATTATTCACTATCTATTTATTTCACTTTCCATAATTTTGAAAAACATTATGTAATCGTTCATTGGACACCTCGGGGGGGGATATTTAACAATCTTACGTCAGTACTTTCTTCTTCGGCTGGGGAAAGCGTAACGTGAACTCTATCTCCATTCTGTAAGGTTAAGGTTGATGACCCTTCGTAACGTTGCAGGTAATTCTCATACACTGTAGACGTTTTAAATTTCAAATAAACAGCATGTTGTTTACTTACAAGTTGAATTGTTTGTAGGTCGTCTTCTTGTACATTTAACTCGTCTGCTATCCATTGATGAATTTCCATAGCACTCGGACTTTGCTGATCCTTGTTAAATGTTGCTTTGATTGTATGCTGACGAATGACTTTTGTTGCCATGTTAACTTAATATGCTTATATGAACACACACAGAAATAAACAACACCGTTTATGCAGCAACCACTCAATGTTAGCTGCTTGCCAGCTCAGACCCGAAGCGGTGCTGGACACGTCCTACTGCTACGGCTGTCAAAGCTAGACTGCTAAGTTGAAATGAAATTGTTGTTCTAAAATAGAACATTTTGCGTACAAATTGTTGTGTTTGCTGTTTCAATCTTATTTTCATTACCACATGAAATAAAAGGCATGTGTAATTTATTAAATACTTGGTAGAATTACTCATGTATAGGCCTATCTTTTATCCTGAAATTTTATAAACGCAAGAAATGAGAATGAAATAGTTCACAATAAATAATATCTCACTTCGTTTCTCTAAATATTACAATAACTCATCTTTGCAAATAATACTATTGGTCTAATTACGACATGACTTGTTAATATACAATTATAATAATAATAATAATAATAATAATAATAATAATAATAATTATTATTATTATTATCTATTTATATATTGTTTCATTTGTTTGTCTATTAAAATAATTAAATTATTTAACTTGTTCATTAATTTATTTATATAATTGTATATTTATTTATATTTTCATTCGTTTCTTATTTTCTTTCATTATTTATTTTTTTCTGATTTCATTTCTTGTTTATTTATTTTTCTCTTTAATTATAAATTTATTTCTTTGGTTGTTTATTTATTTGCCTGCTGCTTTATTTCTTTCTTTACTTATTTATCTAATTAATTATTTGTTCGTCTATTTATTTCCTTGTTTATTTATTATCGTGTTTGTTTAATTATATGCTTGTTTGATTGTTTGTTTATTTATTTATTCATTTAGTTCTTTAATTTTCTTCGCTTGCTTGCTTGCTTGCTCGCTCGCTCGCTTGCTCGCTCAACGCTTGCTAAGTTATAGCTGTAACAATTATTCTTAAGTAATAGTAGCAATTATAATTATTCCCAAGTGATAGTAGCAATTATAATTATTCCCAAGTGATAGTAGCAATTATATTTATTCTCTAGTGATAGTAGCAATTAT
>JAJSOF020000011.1:56851333-56875959 GCA_025594305.2 Periplaneta americana | reverse complement strand
AAAACAAAAAAAAAAAAAAAAAAAAAAAAAACCCCTTTTATTGAGGGTGAATAATTTTTTTCCCAAAGGGTTTTTTTCTTCATTATTTTAAAAATTCCCATTACCAATTTATTTATTTGTTCTAGAAGGGTTAAGGCCACAGGTTCTTTTTACCCAAGAAATAAAGAAACAAAGAAAAATTTTTTATGTGCAAATTAAATAAAAAAGAGTGAGAGAATGAATATGACACAAAAAGAACAACTAAACATACAAGTAGAAACTGAAAATAATGAAAATTAGTCTATCATATTAAATGATGCAATAAAAAAGAAAAAAAAAAACAAAAAGTAAAAACATATAGAACAAATATAGGCACAAAATAACTATGACACTCAGCATCACTGTTATTAACCGAGAATAAGCTGTTCTAGTATCCTGGCACAAAGACAACAGAAAGAAAATGATTGCCGAAATATTAAAGATAAAAACTTCGGCATAAATCTAGCAACTTCTCAGAAACGGATTTCGTGAGCTAAAACATACTTTTTTAGTTTACTTTTAAACTGTGACAGTGTCCGGCAATCCTTGACGTCACTAGGTAACGAACGTGGCTAACGAATTCCAGAGGCGAGGCAATGATACAGTATAGGAGGATGAGTATAGGGAAGTTCTGTGACGCGGAATAGGATAGAGAGGAGAGACTGATGCTGATTTCTTGAAGTGGTTAGGAACTGAAAGCGGGAGAAGAATTATGTCAAATTTTGTATAGAAGTGAAAGAGCGTGTATGATTCTTCGTTCCTTTAGACGAGCCCACGAGAGCAGCTCAAGAGACAGTGTTACATGGTCAAATTTCCGAATATTATACATGCATTATGAACACGTTGCAATCTCTCATTTAAGTTAGAACTTAAGTGTGTTAACAAGGAATCACAGTAATCGAGATGGGGCATCACGAGTGTCTGTATAAGATTCTTTTTTAATGTAAATGGTAGAAAATTTTTACGTGCTTCAAATGGTGCAGCAGCGACAATATTTTCTTGTATGTATTGGTTTGAGTGTTCCAGTTAAGATCATTATCCATAAAGATTCCAGAATTCTGTCTTTTCAGTCATTCATACGGTGTTAATATCTTGCAGTCAGATGTTACATGTTGAATATATTCATATGTCGTATTGCAGGGGCAGAATTTGTAGCTATGGTAGGCTATTTCCTCCTTCAACATACAAATGTCCCCATATATAGGATGTTTAAAAAAGTATCCAATATTTTAGGAGGTGCTAGTATGCATCAAAATAAGAAAAAAATGTCAATAAACATGGGTCCTACAAACACATACTTTCTGGAGATCTGAACACTTGTTCATAGGAGGTGCTAAGTGTGACGTCTATTTATGACAGTTCCTCTGCCCCTTCGACATAAGGGATCACGCACTCTTTGAAATTGACCTGGTTGTTATTGATAACCAAAATCTAGGGGATTTAGGTTTGGGGAACGAGCAGGCCAAATATAAGGGCCTCTGATCAATCCAGTGATCCTGAAGTGTCAGCGTCAGTGTTCACGCTCATTGCGGAAAAATGTGCTGGTGTGTCATCATGCATGAACCGCATCTGTAGTCTTTGCCGACATGGCAAGGTAGGCAATACATTAATAAGAAAGTCCTGATAACGAGCCCCAGTTAATCTCTGTGGTAGCACGTATGGCCCTTAATCTATCGCCAAGAACGCCTGCCCATACGTTGATTGAGAATCGGTGTTGATGCCTTGTTCTTCAACTGCATGGGAATTTCATCAGCCCACACATGCTGATTACAAAAATTCACAACACCAACTCTGCTGAACCCCGCTCATATCAACAACCAAACTTTTGTTTTAGTATATCTTGCGACGTATCATTATTTCATGCCAGGGGTGTCAACTACGGTATGATTATCTGCAGTCTGCTGCTGTGTAGGGCAGAAAAATGCATTGCCATGAATGGACGTCACATTGAGCACCTCCTATATACAAGTGTTCAGATCTCAGAAAGTATGTGTTGTAGGACCCATGTTATTAGACATTTTTTCCTTGTTTTGATGCATACTATCACTTCCCAAAATATTGGATACTTATTTTAACACCCTGTATGAACTTGGAAGTATCACTTGCAGTCAGGCGGGCGTGGTCGGCCGTAGCCATTGAGCACATCTGTTATACCTGGTCTCCACTTTCATAGATTAATATTTTTCCTAATAGTTCGCATTTCTTACAAGCACTGCGCATTAACATCACCGGCTCTGACGTGGTAGCAATTACAAAACCTACACTCCTACAGTTTCCAGAAACATTCTACCTTATTGAGAGATTGTGTCGACGATTCATGACTTGCAATTTTATCACTAGGATAAGCATCCAAATAGTTTTTTTCTTGGCTTATTTTTCTAAATTACTGACATCCACGTCATCTTTGTGGTTGCCTACTACGGGAATAAGCTTCGTCTTCGACACTGAAACCAGCCAAGCAGCTTTGTTTCTCCGGACTTTTGAGTTGCTCCTATTTATTATAATATTAATAATTATGTATTCTGTGTGTGTATCTAATGCCTACCCACTTCACTTGTGTGATTCGGGTTTTTTTTTCCGCATATTTCGGATAGATGGCAAGACTGTGACCCATTTTCGAGTTGCACACCATTTCATGCGTTATGCATGATGTGTATCTGTGAAGAGTTACGTCGTGTACTAGGGTGAGTGTAACTGTAGTGTAGAGAATGGGTGAAGATGAGGAAGAGAGAAGGGAAAACCCGGTGCCTCCACGTAGCCTACTCCCGTAGAATAGCACCAAGGGTCCGCCAGGCTTAACGTCCCCGTCCGACGAACGAATCACTATCAACTGTGACATGTGCTTTCTCTTCACATGCACATGAGAGATTTGGTATTTAACCCAGGCATATTTGGTTCTGACCAGTGATTAGAAGTTGTGCACCGCTATCTCTCCTAGTCCCGAGGTGGAAATTTTACATGAAATTTTCTGGTCCCACCGGGAATCGAACCAGGGCAAACGCGCTACCACAGAGCTAACTCGGCGAACTAATTGTGTGTAGGCCTTCTATTTTGTACATTTTGAATTGGACTGCTCTGCCCATGCTCAACCCAAAATAGCCTAACCTAGAATATTGAAAATTCCTTTATAGTAAAACGAATGTTTAAGGAGGAAATAAACTGCTAGTTCACAGGACTAACGGCTTCAAAAGCTAGATACCTGGTTCTAATGAGTGCGTTGATAGTATAATTGACATGGTGGCATGAGATAATTACTCTGGCTGCCATTACAAATCATACTGGCTTTACGCATATCTGATTGATTGAGTTTCTTGTTTATCTTGTCAAGATGACTTCTGCGACCGGTTCTTAAACTTAACCGGGGCTATATCTTCCATCCAAATGACTCGATTCGATCCACTATCTATTCGCAATGGAATTTGTGATGTACAGAGCAGAGATTGTAGAGGTTTTTTCTCGGAGTACTCCTGTTCCCTCTACCATTCCAGCAAAACACTATACTTTACCCTGATTTCATCTATCGTCTGCAAAAGGTAAAGATAGGCTTGAGAATAGTCTGTCCAAATTTCACGAGAGGATCCCTGCGAGGGGAGTATGGTCCTTGTCGAATAAGAGGAGAGAGTACGCCAGTAACTCAGCGTTCTTGAAGGAGCAGGTGGATGGGAAAATTTTAAAATGTGGTTTGTTATTCACTGCAACAATATTTGAAACGAAAAATTATGTGAAAGAAAAACGTAATACACTATCATATTAACATAGTGAAATAATAAGGCTGATATTTATCGATGTTATATTAGGTGTATATTCTACAGACAGAAAATAACATGTAGTCAATTGTATTGTAATGAAACTGAATAGTTGGAACACGAAATAGGAAAAAATATAACAAACAAGATGAAACAAATATTGGATAAACATTATGAATATTTAGCTGTATGTAAAATTTGTGACTTAATTTCAAATGAGGGAATTTATTAATAATGATACTTTGGAAGGTACGCTTTGTCTAGACTCACAGATAATAACATATTTGACTTAGTTAGAAATTATTTGGCTATCTTTTTTATTTCTAAATTTAATAGTTTTGAAGGTACGTCAAAAGAATATTATGAAATAAAATTAAGGACTGAAGGCTTACCTACGAGAGAGAGCTTGTATGAACTGTATAAATATTTTTGTAAGGAAAGAGGTATGGAAGAAACTAGAATTAGAGATGATTTAGAGACGCTAGCTGCACATTGCAGAGTGAAGAGGGGAAGTACATCTTAGGAAGGTAAACCAATACTGATGGTACCAATATTCTAGAATGAGTTGAGTCTTGCTCAATAACTGAAAGCTAGTGCAAGACAAAACAAATATGTTAATAGGTAAAACGTAGAAATTGTATTTAAATAATAATATATCTTTGTGTAAAATTGTTGTATGTAATGTGTCTGTGATCTATTATATATAATAAACCAAACCATACTTTATATATTAATAATGATACAGATTTTGAAATAGATAATGCTTATGTAAAATATTTCAAATATGTCCTTATTGTTTCTGCAGAAGTGGAACGAAGTTTTTCTAGATGTAAGGCTGTGTTTTCTAGCAACAAGTAATCATCTCCTTTGAAAATTTGAAAATGTAGTTTTGTTATTCATCAACAATATATTAAATTAAAAATTATGTAAAACAAAAACGTAATACACCATTATATTAACATAGTGAAATTGAAGGCTGATACTTGTCAATATTATATTAGGTGTATTTTCTACAGAAGGAAAATAAAATGTCTTTAAAATAGTGCAATTTTTATTTAACAAAGAAAGCTATATCTTTAAATTTTTCTTTAGCAGATAGTTATGTTTCGAAATCAATGGAGTGGCTTTCAACCACTCAAATGCTGAGGATTAACTTACCATGATGATAAATAGCACAAGTTCAAATGAATGAAATAACTGCAGTTGACGTACTCAAAGTCAGAGGTGCATGAAGCGCACTCTTGTAGTGTAACGGCATATATTTCTCAGGCCTAATCATCAGCATATTTTACAACTTGAGTATCAACATTCACGAATAAGTAGTCAAGTCTAATTGCACGCTGTTTTAATGGACATGAGTACAAACTTCTAGTTTGCAATCACAGTAAATGAAGTGAATGTGCTTCCATTAGTAGGACATTCGAGTAGTACTTGAGTAGAAATTGGAGTGTCTTAACTCTACCTACTTACATTACAGAGTTCGAGACCGTTGAGGTTCCGTCAGCCTCACCAGTCTTTCGATGCATTAAAAACTTATTTAGGTGTCTCGAATAATGATCACAGAGCTAAGGTTTTCTCATAGACAGTCAAGAATCAGAGCTCAAACCTAGGCCTATGTTGTGAAATTTTATTTGTCAAAATGATCGCTGGTAGAGTTTCCCGAAATTCTCATCCCATCGTCTCTAAAGTTGATGATGATGATGATGATGATGATGATGATGATGATAATCATGATCATGATAATAATGATGGTGGTGATAAAGACGAAGACAACACTAGTGTTTGTGTTAGCGGTAACGGTGGTAGTACTGTTCTACAATCATGATTATAATGATGATTTTGGCATTGGTGTCGGTGTTGCTATTTTCGAGATTAATTATACCACTTTTTTTTCCTCTCTCTGTGAGGCTGGAAAGGGAACATGTCTGTGCACCGCGACCTGAGGTCTTTTGTGCGCCCCTGGGATGTGGGTCGAACCGACTTCACCGCTAACACTCTGACGACCAGTCCCGCCATCCCTCCAAGTCCGTTTACTATTCCACCCCGACAGCCACCCCACATCCCGCTCCCTCAAGCGGTCTGAGGTGTAAACCACCCCTCTCGTCTCGTCAACGGTCTGAGGTGTAAAGCCCCTCTCCCGTCGGGAGGGGAGTGGGTTCCGCTGCTTGGTCACCAGCTACCACGCAACTATGCCACTTATAGGCTACATTAGTCATTTGATACATATCAATCATATGCAACAAAATGTTAGATATCAACCTCTACATCGATAATAACTGTGGATCATACTACAATATCGATCAGCAGTTCATGTTCGCTATCGATCAAGTATAACAAACATGTGTGCAGTGAAAACAAGCGCTAGATTCAAACAATAACAATTTGGCGCCTGAAAGATTTGACAAGGAAATAAATTAATTCGACTGGCAAAGCGTCAGAACAATGGAATGAAAAAGTACAGGCCTATGCTACGTGCCCAGAAATTAATACCCCACAGATTTTTTCTCGGCCAGAACAGTGACATTAGGAATACAAAATTTGTCGGTACTAATAAAATTATTTTGAAGTTTCTTACGTATGTGCGCAAAGTTTCAGCATGTTCTGAGGGATAGCGCAGCTGCTGCAACAATGCAAAATAGAACCTAACAGCGATAATCATTACGAACAACGTGCTGTAACCAAATACCTTACTATAATAATATCGGACAGCTAGCAGTTCTGAGTGCGAACGGCGCAGGTGCTGCTCTCTAGGCGGCAGGATGTGCTGAAACCCGCTAAGCAAGCTGTAATCTACTACACTGTAGATTGTTGTTGCGCTAGTAAATAGTTTTATTAATTATTGCTGTGTTAAAGTGTCAGGGTGTATATGTGCTGTTTATAACGCTACATTTACCGCATTACAAACTACTTCAAATAGTACTTTCGATTTCCGAGGGATCATAAAACGTGAGTCAACAACATTCTTTAATAGGCCTAATGCCTTCGCCTCTGTGTTGATAAAACAAGAAAAAATAGCTTTTTATTTAGTATAACAATAGGAGTTTTGTCAGGATCCGTCTGTGCTTATCTATTTAACAAATATTATTAGTTTACAATATTTGTCACATTTATTTAGTTTTTAACGTTTTCGGCTTAATTAAGCCATCTTCAGAAAAGTTTACAGTTGTCTCCACCTTCAGTGTCTACAGGGATGTCTCCACAGAACTTATGATATTGATTCACCATATTTAGTCAGATCTGGACATCACTACAGATGAACCAACCTGTTTCAATTGAAACTGCATCGCACATGTTTTAATTTAATTTTAGTATTTAATAACTTTCGATAACTTTGATTATGGCTCACATAGCCCTGTTTTTAATACAGTAATGCTTTAATTCGTTTACTTCTACAGAGATTTGTTTTAATTGGTTTATTTATTTGTATCACATACACATGTACTACTTTCATGTATATAGGCATAAACTTTTCTGAATATGGCTTAATTAAGCCGAAAACGTTAAAAACTAAATAAATGTGACAAATATTGTAAACTAATAATAGGCCTATTTATTAAATAGATAAGCACAGACGGATCCTGACAAAACTCCTATCGTTATTGTATTAGCTTATCGGCCCTCATCATGCCTTTCAAATTTTTTGTTTAGACCTAATAAATGAAGAAAAGTTAAAATGCATTGGAAATTTTAAGTTTTTATCAAATTAAGTTTTATTGTTGTCCACATACCTTTACTAATTATTATAAGCAACAGATTACTACCAATTTTATCTTTGGAGTTGTCAGCAATGGGTATATGAAGCGTTATTGTAAATTAATTCTTTATGACAGAATTAATTTTGTCTCACTAAAGCAAAGAAAAAAATGCAATATTTCTGACAATACGCATCTTTGATATAAAATAGTAAGCCTAATGTTATATTAAATAATATTCAACATTTCTTAAATTTCTCGTATTATTACTCCACATTAGTACCTCACGTTGTAAACAATAGTCCGATTCCAGCTATGTTAATAATTGTATTTCTGGTCGTAATACCACACCTCTCCGCTAGATGTCAGCTCCGTGACATTTCGCACTCACATCAATGCTGCTAGTATACAGCTGTCCGGTATTATTAGGGGAGAGTTGGGTAGTATCGGACATCGGGTAATATCGGACAGTGAGTTTCTTTCATTTACCACCTAAATGACATGGTTACGTTTCTGTTATGTCGCATACAGAAACCTAACCATGTTATACAAGAGGTTTTGGATTGAACGGGGCCGTCTGATGCTTATCTACTTAAGATAAGCATCATACCGCCTCATTCAATCCAAAACCTTTTGTACTCTGCTTATCGGTCAAAACCTCAACAAAATGAAATTACATGTTATACAGGTTCTACCATCTGATGTTAGATGAAAGAAACGCATTGTCCGATATTACCCGATGTCCGATACTACCCAACTCTCCCCTATAGTAAGGAATTTGCTGTAACAGCATTCCTTGTTGCGAAAGAAGAAACTTGACGAATATGAATATTCACAATTGTTTGTGTGAAGTCTATGGAAGGTCTGAAGTTGACAGAGTACCTTTGGTCGCTGGGTAAAAAGAATGAAGGCTTTAGGAAGAGATTCGTTGAGGATCGACACCTGAGGCTGAAGCTTTCAGTCAGCAAAGGAAGTGTGGATGCAATTATCCATGCTCTCGGATATTCAAGTCGACCTGTTGGCGAGTTGGTATAGCGCTGGCCTTCTATGCCCAAGGTTGCGGGTTCGATCCCGGGCCAGGTCGATGGCATTTAAGTGTGCTTAAATGCAACAGGCTCATGTCAGTAGATTTACTGGCATGTAAAAGAACTCCTGCGGGACAAAATTCCGGCACATCCGGCGACGCTGATATAACCTCTGCAGTTGCGAGCGTCGTTAAATAAAACATAACAACATCGGATATTCAAAGGTGTGTGCGAGATGGATTCCGCGAAGTATCACAGTCGAACACAAGTCTCGGAGAAAAAACATTTCTTCTGAATTATTAGCACGTTTTGAAGCTCAAGGGAGAGTTTTTGTCAGGAATTGTAGCAGGTGAAGAAAACCCAGAGTCAATCTCTTTGGGCCAGAAACGAAAAGAACTTGACTGCATAATCAGAGTAAGGAGCGATTTTTTAAATTTTCTTCACTGTTTTACGGCCAGTTGTAGACGATTTAGTTTTCTGCCCTTGTCGGCTTTTGTTGAAAGCTTTCATGATGATAGAGTTCTGGAGTATCATTCAATAACGAAGGCTGTATAGGCCTACTAGGGATCTTTTCGTTCAGTATATTAGCATAATATGTTGGCGCTACTTTCTTGAATATATTCAATGTAATTCCATGCTACTCCTCAAAACATTTTTCAAATTTGTAAACCACACTAAGCCAATCAACAGAAGGACGAATATTTCTCCGTGAAATACACGTTCACCAATCGGATTTCTTACTTTCACAGTTTTTTTTCTTCACTATAGAAGAGTTTGTTTGCAGTATATACATATACAGAGATATTTCTTCTTCACTCGGTACGAAAGATAACCGGCTAACATTTCAATCAATTCACTTTTTTCATAATTATATTTACCTTAAAACTTGGACTTAACTGCCATTGTTAACTCCGCCCGTATGTTTTAAATCTTCCAATGTACTGCTGGCCTAACACTATCTCCAGTTTCCGAAACAGATCCAGTGTATAGCAAATGGTTCCTCATTAGTTTCAGCGCGTGCGATATATCACACAAACCTCAGATTATACGACCAGATGTCACATCATTTGAAATGTGTGTCTGACACATTAATTTCTATGTCTTTCCGTAGTTTCTGGTTTTGAGGACCCATGTCACTGACGAAAGCACATACTTTAAAACCAGAAGCTTGTACAGAGATTATTATCGTTATTATTACTGCAAGCAAAAATTACATACATTAACAAAGGTTTTGTAAAACTATTGTAATACTCGTATATGAATATTCTTCAAAATTCGAAATTGATTACCAATCTCATATTCAAATACATATTACAAATCTATATATATAATTTGAACTGGTAATGGAAATTACGGGAAAACGGCTGAACGGATTTTAATGAGTGACCCCCTAATTGTCATGCCTGGCATCCAAAGTTTTTCGGAAAAGTAGTAGTTTTCAGTGAAATGTAAATTTTCCTACATAATTTTCCTATTTTCCAAAATCCATCTGTTGTCAGTTTTGAGAATTATTTTATTCAATCACGGCCGACTTGATTGAATTTCAGAACAAAACACACACTACAACAAACAATAGGCTATTACACGAAGGCCATGACCTGTAGGATTGCCTACATATTTAGAGCTCAATTCAATTTGTTATTAAAAACTGATTCTGCAGTGTATAATTTTCTGAGTACAGCTGTCTATTGGATATTCAAATCTACGAAACTTCAGGTGGTTTGATGACATTGTTACCATTAGAAATTAAATATTATTATAGTTAATATCATGAAGCATCTATTTTTTCATTAATTGTACATAATATTGATGCTATATTGATGACATGAAAGTGAAACGTTTTGTGGTTATGTAAGTAAATGTAGAGAATATCTTAATTTAGATGTTCATTTCTATTACTGAGTGGCTGCTATATATAACTACAAAACTTAAGTAAGATAATAATATTGTTATTAAA
Organism: Periplaneta americana; assembly: GCA_025594305.2. Classification (NCBI taxonomy): domain Eukaryota; kingdom Metazoa; phylum Arthropoda; class Insecta; order Blattodea; family Blattidae; genus Periplaneta; species Periplaneta americana. The sequence continues at coordinate 56,865,521 of JAJSOF020000011.1, read as the reverse complement.
AATCAAATATGTTTATACTTATTAACCCAGTGGGGTTGGGTCATTTTCATATACTTAATGGCGGTGTAGTGTAAATATTGATATATGTCATTGTCTTCAGTATTGGCTCGAGAGAGCGCAAAAATTACAGTTCCTAAGGAAAGATCAAAAGGTATTACTTACTGATAAAATAAGAGGTCTAGAAAATTTTGTAGTCTCCATATAATTTCAGCAGGATCTCTTAGTAGGATAAAATGATTTTACGCTGTACATTTCAAGTTCTACATGCAGCAGCTATACGAAAATGCTATTGTTCGAAAGCTTAGCAAACCTGACACTTTTTTAACTTTCGCCTACAATCCACAATGACCTGAAACAGCTACTGCTATCGTCCTGACATTGATACTTGCGTTTTCGCGTTGAAACTCAAATGGATAGGTTCAAGAAAAAGCATTTGGCCTAAAAAAATCCATTCGGAGGGAGTATGTTTCATTATTATGGAAGCAAATAACTATCAAAAAGACAAGTATTCTTCATTGGAAATAAATCTGAAAAATTTTTATTTGAACGTCCAACGAACTTAGTTTGCAGCAGCATTTGCTGCACAAGCCACTAGTTCTTGTATAAATACAATAATTGTAACTGGGTCACACCCGAAAAAAGCAAGATACTTGAGATCGGGTGTGACAAATAATGAAAACTGGTTAGAAGAAAAAAAAAATAATGTGACAGCGACGTGAGATTCGAACTCACGACCAGCGTCCCGCAAGAGAGAAGATCGCGCGGAGCACTTTGGGATGGCGCGCGGCGGAGAGGGGAAAGGGCCAACGCGGCGAGAGAGTGGAGAGAGAGTGCGCGCGCATCTGGTGCTGGTAGAGAGGAGAGGGCTCTGGATTTTTCTGGAGTGCCATCTCTAGAGACGCGTGGAACTTTCGAGGCTACGTCGCTGTGGTTATAAATTACGGAATCGAAGGAACGACAGCAGTTTTTCAGTTATTCAGTCAGTGAGTAAACCAGAGCAAGCAAGCCAGTCAAGCAAACCGGAGTTCGACTCGAGTGTGCGTCCGCATCTGCGTCAGCATCCGAAGGCCTGAGTTCGAGTGCAGTGGACCGCAGTTGGAGGGACCTGAGTTCGAGTGCAGTGGACCGCAGTTGGAGGGACCCGAGTTCGAGTATAGTGAACTGTCTCTGAAGGTCTGTGGTTCGAGATACTGTGAACTCGAGTGACTGAGATAGAAGAACTGTGAACTGAGAACTGGTAGTTCTGATTTGTAAATAGTGCTTTGTAAATATTAGTTAAGATTAACAGTTCATTGTTGTGCGTAATAGTCCAAGTAAATTGTCATTGTCGTCGGTGGAGTGCTATAACGAATACTGTGTTGAGTGAAGATCCAATTGTTGACGAGAGCGTTTAAGGTGAATTGTAGAAAGGAATTATTGTTGTGACGAATAAATTACATTGTTGTTACTAATAAAATTCACAATAATAATCACAATTATGATTAAACTGTTAACTGTAATTACACATACAATTTAAAAAGAATAAGAAAACAAACAATCAAACTGTACATAGCCTATAGATTAACATACTAAGTTAACAATACAACATTGTTAAAGTGACAAAAAAATAAAGGATAAGAATTTACTTGATTATAATTTTAAAAACAGTTCAAGCACTTGTTTTTTGAATAATGTATTGTTTAATAATTTTAGTTTAGGATTCTTCTTTATAAAATCATTATACAATCTTGGACCGTAATTAGAACTGTGCCTTAGACCTGCTTCAGTCTTACATTTTGGTTCAATGAGGGGGAGGGAAATATTGTATCTTCTTGTGATGTGGCCATGATCGGATGATATGAATTTAGCTTGATATTTATGGTAGTTATTTAAAATAGTATACATATAAATTTGCTTGACATTGAAAACATTAAATTCTTTATATATGAGATGAGTTGGATGATCAAGTTTTGTTCTTAAACATATTTTTAATAATTCCTTTAAAGTAGTAATATTAATGGCCGAATGGTACTCTGTGATAATCCACCCCATCCTATAATTCCATATTGTATTATAGACTGAACTAGGGCTAAATATATTGTTCTCAATAGTTTTACTTGCATAAAGCGACGCAGTTGAACAAATTTGTTCAGAGTTTTACGTAATTTAAGACATAAATAGTTAATATGAAAATTCCATTTTAATTTTTTATCGATGAAGATACAGTAGGCCTACCTAAATATTTCACGAGGGTTGATGGGCGTAATTTAGGACAATTGCAATTATTATAGATATTTGTACATAATTCAGAACATTAAATCCAGATGTTTGAGATGAGCAGGGCATGTAGCACGTATGGGCGAATCCTGAAATGCATATAGAGTTTTAGTTGGGAGGCCGGAGGGAAGAAGACCTTTGGGGAGGCCGAGACGTAGATGGGAAGATAATATTAAAATGAATTTGAGGGAGGTGGATTATGATGATAGAGACTGGATTAATCTTGCTCAGGATAGGGACCAATGGCGGGCTTATGTGAGGGCGGTAATGAACCTTCGGGTTCCTTAAAAGCCAGTAAGTAAGTAAGTAAGTAAGTAAGTAAGTAAGTAAGTAAGTAAGTATTTGTACAATTATTGCTATGAATTATAATAATGAAGTCGCCTCCAGGCAATGTTTTGGTGTCCAGACGTCGTTCTCTAATCATTACTCCTAAGAAGCAGCTATTTTAATAGAATTTACGTCTTCGGATTCAAGGTTCCACTGTCAGTTTTTGAGGATAATGAAAATGCAGAAGCGGAAAAAAAATTTACGTCTTCGGATCCAAGGTTCCACTGTCAGTTTTTGAGGATAATGAAAACGCAGAAGCCGAAAAAAAATCGTCGTTACTGTCACCAACACTAGAAATACTGAGAAACTGACAGTTGGTCTAATTGCATACTACTAGCAAGTACTTGTGGCACACTTCTAAATGAAGCTATTGTTTATTTTTACAAATTCAAAGGCGTTCAACCTGCCAAACTTCCGCGTACCACAATTTGAGAACCTTGCCTTCGAGTCTTTGAGGCCTCGAACTGTGGCCCCTTTTGAAGAGAAAACTTCACCAGAAAGAACCACGACTGTGCTCATTATCATTACAACGAACGACAGGAGAACACCGCATCGCCTGTGGATGCTTTGTTTGTGCAGGTGACCCTCATTGTTATCAACGAGCCCGGAGTAGAAATCGTTGGTCCAGTGTTGCTCCCAGCTATAGAGAGAATCACAGACAAAGACGGAGCGCGCGGAGGGGGCAGAGAAGGGCAATAACAGACCAGTGCGCTTGCGATACGATGAAGACGAGGATGCGACGGCGGGGGGAGGAGGAGGAGGTTCTGATGGTAGTGGTGGTGGTGGTTTCCAAGGAACTTCTTGATGGAAAACTCGTTTGGAATTCTGGGAAAGCTAAACCATTTGCTTGCTGTATACTGCAGTAGAAGAAACCACACAGCCGACTCGGTGTGTGTACAAGTACCAACGACGGCTATGGCATTATTGGTCTCTCTCTCTCTCTCTCTCTCTCTCTCTCTCTCTTTCTGTGTCTCTCCATATTTCTTTCATTCAACCCCTCCTCCCATTCTCTTCTGCAACACAGTTGAGAAGCTTTCACTCACCACTCAAACAAAAGATCGTTTTCTGAAAGAATGAATTCTACTTTAGGAGAAAGGACGAGCAATATAAAGAGAAACTATTTTGGATCGAGTGTTTTGTCTTGGGAAGTGTAACACAAAAGACGATTTATAGAAGAAATTAACAAAAGAATACGCTCTGCAAATACATCGTATTATGGTATACAGAATACATTAAAAAATTATAATTATTTTCCAGGAATTCAAAATAGTATGTTTGCAAATCAATTACTGTGTCTTCTCTCGCACGACAGAGACGATAACCTCGACAGAAAAAGACGAAACAAAATTAACAGTATTTAAAAAGATGTTAGCAAGAGTAGTTAGGGCCATTAGGTACTCCATTAGCGGAGAGCAGAGAATTAGAAAGTACGGTGACTGTAGATTAGGCCAAGAGCGGCACTATATCTAATTATAATCATGAGGGTCAATCTGCATTTCCCTACGGCCACTTCCAACGGGCTCCTAACGAATATTCACACGTTTATCACTGGGATTGTGGCGCTGGAAATCTATTTAGAACACTTTTATCACAGCCGCGACACATTTCAATTTTTATTGTACAATATATATGCAATTATCACTACATTGACAATAATTCTTGCAGATAACACAGAATCAAGTTAGGAAACGTAATTAACAGAGTCACATACTTTCATTTCACTTCCACTAGATGACTCTGACTTCCAGCAGACGATAGGCTATAGGTGTAGCAGGGATGCTAATATCGGCAAACGAAATGAAACTAATGTGAGCAATGTTACAACTGGTTTGCTAAACGTGAGGAATGTTACAATAGGTGTGTAGTACGTTAAGTTACGTTAGGTTAGGTTTGGTTAGATTAGGTGAGTAAGATTATATGAATGGTTACTACAGTTGGCGACACTGCAATCATTCTCTCACTCCACCTCAAATTACGTCACAACGACGAAATATGGCCGCCTTCTTCATTCAAGCAGGACGATATTCCTATATAAGTATTATTGTTATTATTGTTATCCAAATATTGAAACCCTATTTTACCTTTGGTATATTAGGGTTGTAGTTTGTTACATGTGAAATACATTATGTAGTGATAATACACAATTTTAAAGAATTAATAGTAGGTGTGAATCATAGTTACAATATAAATACACTATTCCTATATAAGTAAGGAACTATTAAGTAAGGAACTATTTAGGGCAGGTTGAGTGGGACCACTCTCTCCCAGTGATCACATCGAGTTTCTACTAATCCATACTAAAAAAGTAAGGTATGTTCAGTGTTTCTTTTTAATTCTCTATACTGGCAATACCAAAAGGAAGATCCACGTTCATGAGAATTGCGGATGTAGTAAAAATTTTCTAATCCGTGGCGCGAAAGCCCATGAAGGGCCAAAGCCGACTAGCCGACTTCTGGCCTCACGTCCACATGCCTCGACAGAGATGAACGACCGATCATCCAAACAGGACGGATCAGCACGGCGATCCCCCCCCCCCTCAGTCGTTATAACTGGCTTACGAAACAGGATTTCGCTACGTATCTACCTAGCTCCCCAAATTCATTATGATGCTGGGTGGATACCGGTCCCATTTGCTGGCTAAAATTTCATGAGAAAATTCCTTCCCATGAGGACTCGAACCAGAGCTCATTCCGTAACGCGAGTCTAGATCACGACGCTACGGCTTGGAACCAACTTAGTAACAATGCCATACATAAGAAAATAAAAGAAAGACCTGTATAAAAAGATCTTGGCGAATATTAGAATTGAGATACTACTCTACACTGACAACGTTTAAAATATTATCAATGAAGTCAAGACATTATTCGAAAGATCACAGCAAAGTGTCTTGTATAGCTAGTAGTATCAATAGTAAAATAATAATAATAATCCAAAAAATATCTACAGCCGAGCAATATTACCTATAAAATAGATTTATTCGATTCATTGTACAGTTGCCGCCTTCCACAATATAAGGTGGAAGGACTTTAAGGGGACCGGGAACCTCCTATCTTAACACGTCATGTTAAATTAGTGATATATTACTGTACTTTTTCTCTAGAATTTTTGGGAGTAGAACAATGAAATTTTTACAGCTTATTTCTAACACTCTTATAAATACTCCGATGGAAGGATTTAAAAAAATAACAATATTTTATAAATATATGCATTTTTTTCTGATTGTGTAAATTTTTATCTCATTTTTTTTATATATTTTCAAGAAATCTGCTTTAAAAACCTTTTTTTTTTAAACCCCGATGTCAATTTATGCTACAATACCAACTAAATAGGCCTACACACAGAATTTGAAATAAACTTAACCTCCAGAAGCTGAGATATGGTACACTTTATCGAGAAAAATACAAACTTACGGAAAATGGCTGCCAAAGTTATCAGAATACCCCAGCTGCATATTCCTCACCGTAGATAAACATTTTAAAAATATATTTCCATAATAATAATGTGCATAAATGATGTTGGAAAGAGGATGTTTTAGAGAACATAAATCAATAAAAAAAATTGAAAATTTTGAACATATTAAAGGGTCCTGGTCCTCTTAATTGCTTATTCAAGATATTCATTCACAATTTTCTGCCCAAGAGCAAGTCTTTCACTGTAAACCCAGTATTCTCAAATCTTTCCTATTTTCTGCCTTCCTCTTAGCCTCCACATAATTGTGACCCATAAATCTTAATATCATCTACCATCTGATATCTTCTTCTGCCCCGAACTTTCCTCCCGTTTGCCATTCCTTCCAGTGCATCCTTCAGCAGGCAGTTTCTTCTCAGCCACTGACCCAACCAATTCATTTTTCTCTTCCTGATCAGTTTCAAAACAATAATTCTTTCTTCACCCACTCTTTCAAAGATAGATTGAATAAAAAATACTTTCTTTTCAATAGAACCCAAAATATGCTATCGGGTAAAGACCGAAGGTAAGAGAATGCAACTAAGATGCACGAATGATATTGAAAAAATATCAGACAAGTAATAATACATGGCTAGTGAAACACAGTCTAACGCAATAACTAAGAAGAGAAAAATTCCCCACAGCATTACCATCAGTGGCGTATACTGGTTTAAGGGCCTGGGCTACCACTGACCCTATTATTACACAAACTATATTTTAAAGTCCCTATAATAAAATTCCTTACCTATTTATATATGAATTCCAGACGTCTTGATTGGGACGAAAATACTTTGATGACTTCGTCATTGAAATTACAGTTGGGCCGCTTGCTAAGTTTCTGTAGAAATGACTTTTCAATGGACATCAGTGCCAAGCCGGATAAACGTTCTTATGTATGAGTTGATCTACAGTAGGATTTTATTCTCTTCAACGCACAAAATGTTCTTGCTACTGATGCTGACGTAGCTGGTATTGTCACAATTAATGTTGTCAATTTAAGGACTTCAGGAATAACTTGGTTCAGCTGGTTTTCATATATGGCAGATAATATTTCATGGATAGGTTTGTTCGAAAAATCAAAGACCTCTGCTGAATATATTACATTAATTCATTTTTCAAACGTACTTGATCAAAGTGACTGTTATAGGACTGAAATAATTTGTTTAGTGCCTCATTCAGGAAGTTTTCTCTATAAGCAGAAAATTTTGAGAATCTAGAAGATATGTGAACTGAAGCTTTCCATAATCAGAAAATCTGTCAGTAATTTCCATGTGCATACGATCTAGTATGCTGTAGTACAGCTGCCTGTATTTCAATTCATCATCTCCTTTTCTTCGCTTTAATGGTGGTTCCATTGTATTGTCTGAAGAATTTTCATTTTCCATATTACTCCATATGGACGGAAACCCACTACGTCTGAACTCGAATATAGTATTTTTTAACTTTGATACCTCTTGCAAGCAGTATGCTATGTCTAGACTTTTGTCTGAAGAATATTGTAGAGCACATCTGTATGTGCGAACACTCTAACATAGACTTCAAGAAGAAATATATTCTGAAACTGTGTGAAAAAAATACAAATATCCTTGAGCCTGCACAATTACATCATCAACCCAGTTTTCTTCAGAGTCATTACAAATGATATTTTCAAAGAATGCAGTCAGTTGTTCTCTGTATTACTTTACTGTATTTACAAGCCGAGATGTAAAATTGCACCTAGTTGGTGCTACTTTTGGGAGTTTCTTTTTCACAAATTCTTTAGTTTTTCTGATCTTTTAGGAGATGATGAGAAAAATGCAGCTAAACCCGACAGTGTTTTGAAAAAAAAATACGGCATTCTGGAATGGATGAAGTAGTTTGTTGCAAAACTAAATTGAGAACATGGCTGTAACAATGAACAAATAGTGCTTGAGGATACTTTACTTGAACTTTTGTTTCTAAGCCATTAATATTTCCCGCCATAACTGAAGCACCATCGTATGTCTGTGCAATTAACTTATTGCCGACATTGTATTCTGCTATAACACCTTCCACATGCTGAAACAAAGCAGCAGCAGTTTTGCCCGAACTGACATTTGTGAATCCTATAAACCGTTCTTGAACATTGGCAGTACTATCGACGTATCTTAAAACAATGGACAATTGACTCTGATTAGAGCAGTCACTTGTTTCATCAACAACAATGGCCGCAAAAGGTGCTTCTTCTATTTCAGATTTTATGTTCTTTATCATAACCCCACTTATAGCAAATATTAAGTCATTATGAATTGCGGGAGAAGTACCACGGAATACTGTTGAACTCTCAAGATGATTGGCCAGTAAATGGTCAAATTCACTTAAGGAACTTAAATATTCAATATAATTTCCTCTATTGTCTGATTCCACACTCTCCTTATGATCCCGATAAGCCATTTCTTGTTTTCCTAGAAAGCAGACTGCGTTAATAAGATGCAGTAAAATCTCCCGATTTTTTTTCCACAGGAGCATTGTGTTGGTTGATATGTAGAGCGTTTTGCTTATCTAGCTGTAAATCAATTCTTGTCTTCCCAAAGTTTGCAAAGTTCATGCTACTACAAATATGAGCTTTTGATTTGTCGTGTTTAGGACTGCCGTTCGAAGGGAGTTGATATTAGAAAACCCTCTTTTGACCACACATTAGTTTCGCGGCTAAATAACAAACATGACCAGCAAAATAGTTTAGACAGTTTAGAACTACCACACAACCAATTCCACTTACCATATGATGTTGAAGTGAAATGGCGTGTGTACTCACGCTGTTTTTCTTTTACGTCCATGGACAAATTTAACTCAGGAGTTGGTCTTTCCATTTTCACAATTTCAACTTCCTCGTTGTATGTACGACGGTTAAAAGGCACTTTTAATAAACCTTCTATTACACAGTCATTTTCAACACAAACCTCTCCAGAAACTTGTTCTGCCATATTTTCACAATATCACTTAATTGGGAAATTAAAAACTTAATAATTCACAAATAATATAACTCTTAGACACTCGAACAAATCACAAATTTAAAATACTGCACTGCAAGAACACAGTTACATTAATGAGCTAGCGTGCTAAGCGTATTGTTGCTTCGCGCCTGCGAAGAAACCGATCACGAGAACAGCAACTCACCCGGCCTTACACTGCACGATGGAAACAGAAGAGAGCGGGGGGATGGGCAGTTATGCGAAGGACAGCGTGAGCGGAACGGTCACAGGCTACCTCACGTAGCAAGCGGTTTCTCCAGTGATGCCGCCTTGACAACTTGTTTCTTTTTCGAGAGCAGAGAGCGCATATAAATCTAACAATTACTTTAATTTTAATTACTGTGGTAAAACTAATAATACAAAATTATTACATTATGTTATATTATAAAGGTTTTCTTTTGTAATTTCCTTGGGCTACCGCCGGTAGCCCCGGTAGTCCGCAAAATACGCCCCTGATTACCATTTAGTTTCCTATGGCGTAAAGCTCGTGTAAAGAGCCATGAAATGACGATTATTATTATTATTATTATTATTATTATTATTATTATTATTATTATTATTATTAAATTGTAAATGTGTATACTGCTTTAGATCTTCATGTATCTAAAACTCAAACAAAAGCAGTAACAAAAAATTAATTACCCCCAAATAATTTCATGGCAAAGATAAAATCTAACTTTTAACAAAAACGAGACATTGATCCATAATCATCACAGGATGGGGACCGAAACAATATGATTTCCTGAAGGGATATTATTATTATTATTATTATTATTATTATTATTATTATTATTCAGAGAACTAAAACTCCATTTCAATATTTTTGGAAGCGTAAAGCAATCAAAACTTTAATGATTCATTTGCATTTGGTTTTGATAAAGTAAATTAAAAATAAAATGTTTTCCCATGTTCGAGTATGTGTATGAAAAGGTACTGTAGTCGTATATGGAATAAAAAATTAATGCATTAATGCCTGCTATGAATATTTAAAACAGTAAATTGCACTAAATAATTAAAAAATAATTTCCTTTTTTATTTATCTCTCTCTCATTTTATTTGCATGATAACATGCAAAAACAACCTAACTTTGCATTCAACAATATAACTAGGCCTATCAATTAATACTGCTACTACTGCTGCTACAACTACGACTACCATAATCGCTATTATTATTATTATTATTATTATTATTATTATTATTATTATTATTATTATCATTATTATTATTATCATTGTTATTATTTTATACTGAATATTCAACTGTACAGAGCCACATTTTACCATTATGTAAATTAGGGTCATAATTAAATATCTACATACATTATTACAGTAGACGGGTCTACAAATACAAAGTGGGTTAAAAGTCGCTTTCCCCAAACACTTCCTTATATTTAATTACATTCAATTTACATTTGACTACACAGTCTGTTACAGATTTTGTTCAAAATGGAGATCCTGTTTCTCGATACACAATTCACAACGTTTAGCTTTAGAAACTCATTTACAGATGGCAGATCATAACTCACTCTAAATGTCACCCCCAAACAGTCACAGCGGAGTGTTTAATTATTTTGAGATAATTTGATATGGATTTTCACTGGCCCAGTAAACATAATTGTGCCGGTTCACTTTTAGCTTAAATGTGCTCTCTTTTACAAAAACAATAACGAAATGTTTAAATTAAATAAAGATGTTCACATTATGTATTATACAAGGAAAGGAAACGAAATATTTATTGAAAACTACTGGGCATCTTATTATTCAAATTCTCCCGTTGATTTCTGTCAGTTACATTGTAAATAAATTACAACGTAAAATATTATGAAGAAGTTTTACAATGTTCATATTCACTCCAAGAATTTTATTAATTGACGTGTCCATCTATATAGTGTATAGCTGACAATATTAAATGATATGAAATAAGACATGGTATGAAGGAAATCATGAAAAACCCACGTCAGCATGGTCGGGCACAGGGTTTAAACTCGGGACCTCCCGAATCTTAAACATTACCCTCTGAACCAACTCGCTGGGTTTATAATAATTTAACATAACATATGAAACATCAATATTAAAAATATATATTGAGACAATTTATTAACAGATTATTGATCCGAATTTGCCTATTTAAATTTGTTTATGCTCGACCATGCCGAAATGTAGTAATTATACACTTGGTAGCAGCCCTTTAATGGACCTCATTAAAGTACACCTATTCATTAAAGTTCAGGTGTTCGACCAATCAGAAGACACCATTGTAGCAATATGAAAGCGCAAGTATCGATTATTCTCAGATATGCAATCGAAAGACAACTAGCGAAACGTCACGGACACTGGAAATCCAATACTGTCAAAGAAGGTTATGTTCTGTTACTATAATAATTAGCGTTAATTGTAAATAATATTCAAATAAATTCAATTTGTCATCTCGCTTTTCAATATCTAAATCAATTTCAAGGTTATATCAAGATTAATCTTTATTTTACTCTCTAGATTAGGCTATATGAAGGTCAATGACATTTGTTTCTCGGAAAAAATCAATACTTTCGCGTCTGCGCACATCTCACAATTTACGAGATATTGCACAAGGTCAGTTCCGCTTCCCAGTCAGATAAGAATAACATGAATACTTATGAATAATTTCAAGTTAGAAATATTGTCAAGCATAAAAAGTCGTATGAAACTTGCCTATAATGGTAATTAAGACACTCGTATGAAAATTATGACAAATAGTTCAACGAAAACATCTAAGAACTTGTATGTGAATACGCCAACAAAGGATTATGTCACACTTCGACTATGCAATAAAAAAATGTAGTTCATATAATACGATAAGCTTAAAAAAGTAAATGCACAGTTTTAAAATGACAACCTAGACTTCCAAGTGTGACGACGGAATCAGAGTTGGCTATGGTCACTGTTGAAACAGAAACAATAGAATGCAGAAAAGCATGAATGTAACACTATACTCGTAGTACGAGAGTTGCAAACTCGCTTCATCACTGCATGACGAAGCGACAGACCTCTCGCCGGCCGACGCCGTCTGTCAGTTGTTCTGCGAGAGGCGAACGGTGCGGAGCACGACCGAAATAATAATAAAAAAAGAATAACAAAACACACTCCATATTGATGGACATAACGCTTGCGTGATGTTGGTTTTCTGAACTTGCCTGACACAGTTACTAACAATAAAATAATCTACAGTATTACTTCCAAGTGCTTTTATTGTATCGATCTTCCTAAACATTCTGACACATTTTCAAGGAGTAATACCTTACTACGTAATTTAATGATATCAATTATACTTAAATGCCGTTCATCACTCGGTTTAAGTAGATCTGGAAAATAAATGTTGTACAGTACACTTCCTGCGGCACATTAAATGTTTATAGAGTACAGACGATATGAAGGAAATAGGTCAATGTGTAGCTATTTTTAGTGAATCTTAACCTCTTTCTGTTCCTGAAAGTATAGTTACTGTAAATGAAACTGTGACACACACGTTTTATTTTTTCCATGAAATTCGCAATATAGTATTTATACGTGAATTAAAAATGTGTATCTTACTATAGAAGAAAATTATAATGTTACTTGAATTTTAAAAAGTTAGTCCTGCCTACTTCAGCAATGTTTATTCAGCATTCTTTGGAACGGCTTCCTAGTTGTACTTTTTTAAACTCGGTGTACATCCCAAGGTAAACTGTGTTTTGGTGTCAAGGATATCTTTCAAGTTTCTATGCAACCTAGTGTATAGGAAGAAATAAAAGCTTATTCAACTTTTATCTTGGCATTTAATAAAGAATGGTCGTCTTGCGGATTATAATCCCGTATCTTGAAAAGAAAAGAAAACTTCAAATCTAAAAATATCATATAGTGCCATATTTCAGCGCTAAAATGCAATAAAACAGACCTTCGAATATAGCAATGTTACATGTTACTAAAACTATGGTTCGCAGACCAACAGCGATTTTCGAAGTAATTAGGCAGGCTGCAATGCAGTTTTGCGAACCTGTTTAGACTAAAAATCCCTAAAATGCCTCATATTTTATCCCTAGATTCCAATAAAAATCCCTAATTTCATAATATAATTTCCAACTTAAGATTGAATAGTAGAATAGTAGTAACATAACTTTTAATAACAAATAGAACTCAATTAATTGGCCAATATAAGCGCTTAATGATATATTTTTGCACTCATTAGCCCTCGTAAGTACTATCAATCGAGGGAAACTTGCAAGTTTTCATTTTTATGAGTACCTCTAATCTCCCTTTTTAGAATGATGAAACTTTAACATCTTCTCATACAAAGAACACTTTTCATATAAAGGTTTACTTGCTTTAGTTTTAGAGAGAAGATTAATATAATTGTCAGCAGATTCCCAGTAGACCTACTCATTTACAAAAATCTACATTTTTTTACTTAAGTCATAAATCACAAAATCACTTCACTGTAATATCAAACCGCTTCGCCTGACAGTCTGAGTAGTAATAAACTCCACCAATACAGTTTCCCGTTCAGTAGAGAAAAGGAAGATCCCATAACAAAATAATACACTCTTATACTTATCCAATCACCTTTCTACAAGAAAAGTTGCGAATTAAGAAATTGTGGAAATGTGACGTTGTTCTACTCTTATAGCAACGAGAAATATGATAAAAATGGAAAGCCGCAATTCTATTCTTGTTAAGAATTAAATTATAATTCTAAGAAAATAATTAACTCAGACTTTCAATATATAAAATTAAAATAGAAGATTAATTGAAAGAAAGATTTAGTTTTAGAGACAAAATGAAAAAAAAATTCTAGAAACAATGAATTTAGGATAAATTATCCTACATCCCTAAATGGCACTCAAATTCCCTAGAACTAGAGATAAATCCCCTAGGGTTGACAACACTGCTGCAATGTAAAAGCAATAATAGAATTTTTAGCAATGCTTTACGAATCTTCCATTTTAGAGTAAGTTATTTTGGTCCACCGTTGTGAAGTAATGGTCAGCACGTCTGCGTATGAAACGAGCGGGTCCGGGTTCAAATCCTAGTTGGGACAAATTACCTAGTTGGGAGTTTTCGGGGTTTCCCTCAACCAATTGAAGCAGAATTTCACAGGTAATTTTCCCGGCCGTTTCCTTTGTGGGGGAAGCGAAACCATAGAATCCTCATATAAC
>JAJSOF020000011.1:56828733-56851233 GCA_025594305.2 Periplaneta americana | reverse complement strand
CATTTTTTTAGTCCATATTCCTTTTCCCTTTTTTAAAAACATATCTTATTTTGGTACTTTTATCTCAAACATTTAGATAATTTTCCTATATTTTTTCGACAGGCCTATAACTTTCTGAGCAAGCGAAAATAAATATCGTTCTTCTTCTGATTCCAGACATTGAAAAACTAATAAAGTGTGCTGATTTAGAGTTCAGGATAAGAGGAAAGTTTTCACCTCTGGTTTCAGTTGATGTTGAGCGGTCATTTTCGGTTTATAAAGACATTCTGCATTCAAAGAGGCAGAATCATATTGAAACATATTCAAATGTTCAATGTGATAAAATACAACAATTTTCTTATGTTGTGAAGCGATATATATAAGCTTGTGTGTGCTATGTATATCCACGAATGTGCTGAAGTGTGTTTTCAATTAAAATAGCACCTTTTGAAGAAGTAATAAAGTCCTTTTTGAAGTCCTTTTTTGACTCTATCAAATACAACACTTTCCTTATGTTGTGAAGAGATGAATGTAAGATTGTGTATGCTGTATAAATCCATGAATGTGTTGAAGTGTGTTTTGGGGAGTAATATAGTCCTTTTTCAAGTCCTTTTTTGGGTATAACTTTCCTTTTTTGTCCTTTTTTGATGAAAAATTTTCCCTTTAAAATCCGGTCTCTAGTTATAACTAAATATTTAAAAGTCGGTATTCCTAATAAACACTCTCTGAAGATCATTTTCTTCACCACAAACCAATCGCAATAATATGTATGTTAATGCTTTATTAACATTAATGTATTTTTGTTTATCTGTTTTTGTGAACAATTGAATTGCCTAGCTACCATTCGCAGCGGTTTTAGAGGTTTTCTTAATCATGTTTCACTTCGAGACTGGTAGTTGAAAATTTGTTGACGTAATTTTGTATTCAATTCCTACTGGCATCATCATCATCATCATCATCATCATCATCATCATCATCATCATTATAATCAACGAGAACGTGGAGTGATAGAAAGAGTGTGAATGAACCCCCGAAAATTGAATAAAAAACGAATTGAGTAAACTGGGACGAGTATTGTAGGGTAAGGGAAAGGCATTTTCAGACCTGTCTTCTGCAGTTCAGTTACAAAGTGTCAACAGTTTAGTGAATGTTCCTATACCGTCAATAATAAACGAAAATCAATGAGCACACAACTAAGAAAAAGGGATGTGTCTGACAAAACGCAACAAATCGTTTCATCCAACAACGCCATTGTGTACCTGCGAACTAGTGCGTTCTGATTGGCTGATTTCTTACGTTTCGCATAACCGTAAAACGAAGAAGCTTGGAGCTTGCAAGCTTCTATGTCAGGCATGTCAGAAATCAGACTCTAAATGTGCAGTTTCGTGCGCGGATCGCCGGTCTGTGCAGGCTGCATCATTCAAGCGTTGCTCTTACCCGTTCTTAGCTGGAGGGGTGTACAATAATCTATTCAGCGCTTCTAAGGTTGGATGAAATAGGCATTTAGATATTATAAACACACTTAGCAGAAGGGGAAAAAAAAAAAACACGGTTATTATCAGTGTCTATACTTGACAATTGTAATACAAGAAACTTTAGGCTCACTCAGTTATGCTTGACAAAGTAGTGGTTTGTAAAACATAATCTATTAATATGATTTTTATATAGTATTTGAAGAAAAAATATTGCAGTAATTTCTAAACAACAAAAACGAACAAGTAATTTATTTTACGAAGTAGGTACTAATTATTTTAAAGTAAAATATACCCTACTCTTCCATTGTTCGTCAAGCATTATTATTTATTGGAACCATTGGTACAAAAATGTTGAAGAAAATATTATACTCCCAACTAATTACATGCAGTAGGACATTGTGAAGTTTTTAAACTGAAATAATTTCCTTGCTGTATGTCAATATAAATTAACATTAATATTAATAAATAATGTAAATTAAGCTTAGAATTTAAATTCATATATAGTTTATTTTTAAAAGTTGAGAGCAAGTATCGACAGGTTGGGAGCGTTACTGAAAGAAATTAAAATTGTAGTTCACAAGCTGTGAAGCGACGATATTCTATTTATGTCAGGTTTAAAGATTTATTAATGTAAGTATATTAGCATAATATATAGACGTGAGATGGAAAATTTGCAATTACATATTTTTCCAGAAAATATTTCCGCCTTGCAAATAGTTGCTTTCTTCTCTCCTTACAACCTCAAGACCCTCACATGTATTCCTCAGTATATTCTCATCACTTACCAGCTTATCAAATGAAAGTCATAAGTCATATAACCATTGATTGTTAGTACAGACTCCAAAACAACGCCATTGTCAAGTTCGTTTCGCCGTGAGAGTACTGATTAAGAAATAAGCGCTGGCAATATAATATTTTAAGAACTATACTAATCTGATCTAAACTGTCACAACACTTACCTCGACATGGGCTGATGAAAGCCATTCATTTTAAAATAATTATTGTTGGCTGAGGAAAACATTATAACAATTATGTTATATGATTCGTAATTTCTCTTCTTCGTTATCTGTGAACTCCTCACTTTATTTATCATAACTCATTCACAGACAGCCAAATCAGCACCCGTACTGAAACGTGTTACTGAAAGAAAGTTGATCTGCTGTTGCAGGTCTGTATAGCCCTGTCGCGTTCCCCTCCAAGGCGATTCACTCCCTCTAGGTAGGGGAATAGAAAGTGAACATCGCACAGAGACTACTGCACAATGTGCAGGGTTTTGACTTGCCTGTTCTATGTTAACGTTTAATTGAACGTTTACGTCTATGTTTACGTGTTCCTTTGTGAACGGTTCCATTATATGAGGGGCTCACAACCAGAGTGGACCAAGTCCACGAGTGATTAGTTTGTGGATTAATACAATCTCGGATGAAAAAACCTTAGATTTATTCATTGCCATAACAAATCAAGTACATAACTCATTTATTACTCCACGGAGGGCAGCATTTCCTATGGAAGGTCAAGGTTGCTAAGCGTGAGCCAGGAACTTTAAGACTCAATATCTCAGAACTATTCCAGATGGACTTGGTCCATTCTGGTTGTTAACCCTCATATATAATATCTACTAGCTTTTATGTTTACGTTACGTGTACGTTTAATTTTCATTGTGAATGGGCCTTAACTGTAGCACGCATATTAACAAAGTGTTCTAACACTCAAAAGCTATTCCACAAAAAGTCAGGATTTTAAGTTCGGCAGAACTGAGTTTTACATAAATGCACTTCAACAACTCTTATCTTTGAATTTCACATGGAAATGAACGATTTTTGAGCTTCTGATATGGAATAGAATAGCATAAAAGGGGTTGTACTACAGGCTTTGATTTGCCTCCCATCTCTGCCTCCTAAAAGAACTTTTATGAAATACCCTGCTTTGAGTTCCTAATTAAGATTTAAGCGTTTATAGAAACTCAGAAACATCCTAGGGACTGATTCTTTCATATCCCCAGGCATTAAAACTGCCCTTCCTAGATCGTCAGCCTTTGGCGAGCACTTGCGTCACAGTCTCAAAGAAATGTGTGCTGCTCTATCATAATTAGGCACCGTCCACAGATATCATCCTGGTCTTGCCCAGCTTTTCAATGTGGCACTTCAGAGAGCTCTAACTAAGCTTCTAACAAAAGAACTATAAACTACGGATTCCTTGGAAAAGATATTGCGTTGGTTTGTGGGGTTCCCATCTGTTTGCATCTAGCTGCTTCCTGTTTCACTGTAGTCATTTCAATGAAACAAATGTAATATGTTCTACTGCATACATTTGTCATGTATAAGTTGTGGCATAATTCTCCTTCCAAACCCATTTTTAAACTTCTGAAAAATGATTTAGCATTAAGGGTAAATCTTTTCGACTGTCCTCCCAATGACAGCGACTATTCACATTTCGTGGTATGCAACTATGGAATGAATCTAACAACAGAAAAACAAAAAGTCTAAGAATACCTGTCCAGTAACTCTATGCGCAACAAATATTCAAAATTTGCCTAGCAGTATTAGCACCAGAATCTAAGTTATCTGAAGTATAACTACATCTTTATCCTCACTAGGTAAGTTATGAGTGGGACTTGGCAATTGACAGTAACATAAAAATTCACCCCCTTATTCTCCTTATATTCCCCCTGTTCTGCTTCTCTTCCTTTTGCTCTCCTTATATTGCCCTTGTTACCACTTATTTCGCTTGTTTTCCTTGTATTCTCCTTGTTCTCCTTACATTCCCATTGCTATACTTATCTTCACCTTGTTCATCTTGTCACCCTCCTGTTTTCCTTGTCTTCCCTCGATCTCCATGCATTCCTCTTGTTCTCTTAGTATGCCTCGTTTCTTCTTGTAGTTCCTTAATTATCCTCGTATTCCCTTTGCTATCATTATACTCCGTCTGTTTTCCTTGCATTCTCTTTGCTCTCTTTGTAGTCCCCTTGTTATCCTTGTTTTCCCTTTTTCTTGTCTTCTCCATATTCTTCTTGTATTCCTTTGTTCTCCATGTATTTACCCTGTTATGGTATTCCGTTTTGTCTCTTTGCATTTCCCTTGTTATCCTTACCTTCCTCTTTTTCTTGTATGCCCCCTATTCTCCATGTCTTCCCGCACTTCTCCTTCTAATTCCCTCGTTTCCCTTGTATTTTCCTAGATCTCCTTGTACTTCACTTGTCTCCTTGTATTACTATTCTAGTTCTTCATGCATTTTCCTTATCATTGTATTCCGCTCGTTCGCCTTGTTTTCTTCTCGTTTCCTTTATATTCCCCTTGTTATCCTTGTAGTCTCATCGATCTACTTGTCTTCCCTTGTTCTCTTTGTATTCTTCTTGTTATCATTGTATTCATCTTGCTGTCCTTGTTTACCGCTTGTTCTCCTTGTATTCATCTGTTCTTCTTGTATTCCTCTTGTTCTTCTTGTATTCCTCTTGTTCTCTTTATATTCCTCTTGTTCTCCTTGTATTCCTCTTGTTCTCCTTGTATTCCTCTTGTTCTCCTTGTATTCTTCTCGTTCTCCTTGTATTACTCTTGTTCTCCTCGTATTCCTCTTGTTCTCCTTGTATTCCTCTTGTTCTCCTTGTATTCCTCTTGTTCTCCTTGTATTCCTCTTGTTCTCCTTGTATTCCTCTTATTCTCCTTGGATTCCTCTTGTTCTCCTTGTATTCTTCTCGTTCTCCTTGTATTACTCTTGTTCTCCTTGTATTCCTCTTGTTCTTCTTGTATTCCTCTTGTTTTCCTTGTATTCCTCTTGTTCTCCTTGTATTCTTCTCGTTCTCCTTCTATTTCTCTCGTTCTCCTTGTATTCTTCTTGTTCTCCTTGTATTCCTCTTGTTCTTCTTGTATTCCTCTTGTTCTCCTTGTATTCCTCTTGTTCTCCTTGTATTCCTCTTGTTCTCCTTGTATTCTTCTCGTTCTCCTTGTATTCCTCTTGTTCTCCTTGTATTACTCTTGTTCTCCTTGTATTCCTCTTGCTCTTCTTTTATTCCTCTTGTTCTCTTTATATTCCTCTTGTTCTCCTTGTATTCCTCTCGTTCTCCTTGTATTCCTCTTGTTCTCTTTGTATTACTCTTGTTCTCCTTGTATTCCTCTTGTTCTTCTTGTATTCCTCTTGTTCTCCTTGTATTCCTCTTGTTCTTCTTGTATTCCTCTTGTTTTCTTTATATTCCTCTTGTTCTCCTTGTATTCCTCTTGTTCTCCTTGTATTCTTCTCGTTCTCCTTGTATTCCGCTTGTTCTCCTTGTATTACTCTTGTTCTCCTTGTATTTCTCTTGTTTTCCTTGTGTTCCTCTTGTTCTCCTTGTGTTCCTCTTGTTCTCCTTGTATTCCTCTTGTTCTCCTTATATTCCTCTTGTTCTCCTTGTATTGCTCTTGTTCTCCTTGTATTCCTCTCATTCTCCTTCTATTTCTCTCGTTCTCCTTGTATTCTTCTTGTTCTCCTTGTATTCCTCTTGTTCTCCTTGTATTCTATCCCCTTGTTAACCATGAATTCCCCTTGTTCTCGCATTCGTTTTGTTTTCTCCTCGTTCTCCTTGTATTGTCCTCGTTCTCCTTGTATTCTCCTCATTCTCCTTGTATTCTTGCTAGGCAAGTAACGTCAGATGTTAATACTTCCGTAACATTTTATCCATCTAACCCTCGAGCATAAACGTTTCGCTTTAGAAATAAACATTTGTTTCGAACTCTAGTAGGCCTATATGATTACCATAATGTAATAAAAAAAATCAATTTTGTAAAATATGATATTATACATCACAATGCTATCAGAAAATCTACTCTTTCTTAAAGAATCTAAATGCTCTATTCCTTTTTGTTGGAAATTCGTCATCTGCCTTAGCTACGACCGGATTGTAGCCTATTCCTGCTTGTCACAAACAACTCCTTAATCGTCTCTTCCCATGACGTTTGCAGGCTTCGTGGAATGGAATGCGTTGTGCCGGTGTAATCCAACCTTTCAGCTGGCTGCGGTAATTAATATGTCAGTAATCCATAGCAACGCAGATCAAATTCGAGAGGCGGATGCGGCTCGGATCCTCCCCCTACATTATCCTGCCTTCTACCACTTCCCTCAGAATCTAATCTGCTTACATGATTAATTAATACTAGACATCGTGGCACAGTGGATATCACTACCGTCCTGTATCCTCCAGAATCACAGTTCGAAACCCTGCACAGTTAACCAATAACGTAATCGTAACTGCAGGATGTGCCAGAATAGTATATAAATTTTCAAATATCATCTCAAGACGAAAGCTGGAGTCGCGGCCATTCTTCGTCACGGAAATTCCACCATATGTCTGTCTACTGTACAGGGTGATTCAGAAGGAAAAGACCATACGTTGGGGGTAATAGCACAGTCTATAATATACAGTCACGAAGCTTGAGTTTATGAGGGTACTAGGAACAATAGACTGTGCAGGTACTACTTCGCATTTTCTGTAATGAGGCGATAGTAGCGATCCTAGTGGTTAGCAACTAGTTATGGTTGCATATTACTACGTATTGAGCTTCGTGACTATATATACTAGACTGTAGTAATAGTATGGGCGATTTTAAACGAAAAACATTATATAAACGTAAGTCTTATTGTCAATGGTTTGCGAGAAAAAAACATTTGAAAATAGCAGGCATGAAACTCTTTTTCTCTTTAGGTTTGTTTCTGCAGCAGGTTCCAACGTTTCCAATAGTCATGAGCATGCGCACATCGACTTCACTGTTCGTGCAGCGATAACTTAAACTCTGATTACTTTCTAATTAAAGTCACGCGTTCTTACAGCATTTCAAACTGTCACCAAACCATTTTCTGACGGTCAGAAAAGTTTGCGAATCAAGCGCAAACCAATCTCAAATCATATTGACGCATGCGCATTAAGATAGTTGTGCTTTACACACACACACACACACACATATACATATACGAAATTAGTAATTATTTTACAGTATAAGAGCGTTTGTGCAGGGATGGTTTGAAATTTGCTGATCATGCGCAATAGTTGAGGTTGAAACAGTTTTCAAACAGTTGTCAAATCATCACAAACTCGCTGCTCGGCTCTGCTGTAGTGATTTTAGGCCGGGTGCACACAGAATCAGACGCGACGCGACACGGCGCGGCGCGACGCTACGTTTTGCTTTACAACGCCTCGCGACAGCTTAAAACTGTCTGCTCGCGACAACTGATTTGCTGGCTGTGGGATTGGGAAACGGGCCTAGGCTAGAAAATGGCGTCGATAAAAGAGGACTGTCTATATGAAAAATTCTATTGTATTTGCTTATTATTTCCTAAGAACGCAAGCTCCTAAAAATCTATACGATTGAAAGAGTCTTAAAATTAAAATGCACTGCACAAACGTCTTTTTTTATGTTTATGACTACTTCACGACTCACAATAAAGAAAAATAATATATTAAATCAATAATGAGTGATAGTATAGAGCAGAGAATTAGGCTTACTACAAATTACACTGGTCAACAGTCATTTTGCGCCAGACATAAAACTAACAAATTCTTACTAATTTCGACCTCCTGAATTAATAAATAACAAGCAAAATGTTCCATCACTTCGGGTTTTCGAGATGCACAATATAATTAATTTTCTATGCATTTTATTTAAAAAAAATCACCGTATTTCGTGCGTAACTATTTTGTTTTACAAATGTGAAGACCCATTATGTGAAAAACAATATTAGTATAAGTAGGGCACCATGTTAGAAGCACTTGTAGAAAGGGAAATTATTTTATTGTCCTTCTACGAGTCTATTTCGAGGGAATGAAACAGGTTCGCGGTATAAATTCACTTGAGTTTACCTGATTTTACTTGAGATGTGCATTTCTTTCACGGTGAGCTTTAATTACATTACTGTAGTTTATATTTTGCAATATATCACCATGTCAAAACCACTGAACAACAAGTTACGAAGCGCCATAACAAGGCTAGCAGTTCACCACAAACTGTGCAGAAGATCAGAGTACCACGAACCTTCCCCGAATGCGTGTGCAAACTGTGCTACGAAGTGTGTCCAAAATATCATTTTAGTAAATGTGTGAATAGAACGAAGTCACTAATGGAATATAGTAAAGAAAAGTAACTCATACCAAACTAAATTGCACGTTTGTGAGCACTTCTTTCTTATTAAAACCACTTCTAGAAGCGGAAATTGTTTTATTGCCCTTTTCGGTTCCATTTGGAGGAAGAAACAGGTTCGCCGTATGAAAACATTTCAGTTTACCAGGATATTTTTGTGGTGTTACTATTCTGTGTAAGACGTATTTCTTTAAAGTGTGCTTTAATGATAATATTCAAAGTACGAATGGTTTATATGTGCGGATTTGAAGGTTGTAGCATTGCTTTTTGGAATGCAATTAGGCTACACAAAATTTTGCTGCTTTCTGTACGAATTGGGCAGTCGCGCTCGAGATATTTTATTTTTATTTTATTGGGTTATTTTACGACGCTTTTTCAACATCTGGGTTATTTAGCGTCTGAATGAAATGAAGGCGATAATGCCGATGAAATGAGTCCGGGGTCCAGCACCGAAAGTTACTCAGCATTTGCTCGTATTGAGTTGAGGGAAACCCCGGAAAAAGCCTCAACCAGGTAACTTGCCCCGACCGGGATTCGAACCCGGGCCACCTGGTTTCGCGGCCAGACGCGCTGACCGTTACTCCACAGGTGTGGACTCGCGCTCGAGATAAGCATTATAAAATAAAACGACAATCACTAGAGCCAAGGAAGAAAAATATTATACATCAACCCCTTATACCTCAAAGCGAAGTAATTTTACCCTTTTGCACAATAAGTTAGAGTTAATGAAGAATTTTGTTAAAGGGATAAATTATAAAACTGAAACATTTAAAAATATCCAGGAAAAATTTCCTGCTAATAATAATCCGTGGCGCTACACCCCGTGAAGAGCCCAGACCGACCAGCCGGCTGCTGGCCTCACATCCACATGCCAAAACAGAGGTGGACGATCATCCAACTAGAATGGAGGTATCGTGTGGTTAGCACGATGAACCCCCCCAATCGTTATATCTGGCTTTCGCAACCGATTTTCGCTACCTATCGTAGCTTCCCAAGTGCATCACGATGCTAGGTGGGCACCGGTCCCATACACTGGCCGAAATTTCATGAGAAAATTTCTTCCCCATGAGGACTCGACCAGCGCGCATTCATTAACATTTCCTGCTAATAGTGATTCAAAAATAAAGGAGGGAGTTCTCAATGGACCACAAATTAGAGAAATAATGAAGGACAATCACTTCGAATCTTTGCAGGAAGGAAAAGAGACAGCCGTCTGGATAGCATTCAAGGAGGTTGAATTAATTTTCTGGATAACTGTAGAAGTGAGAACTATGAAGAACTAGTGAAAAATTTACTGTTGGCGTATTAAACTATGGGTTGTAAAATTTCCCTGAAAATTCACTTCCTTCACTCACATCTTGACTTTTTTTTCCCCCCCGAGAATTGTGCGATTTCAGTGATGAGCATGATGAGCACTTCCATCAAGAAATTTCAACTATGGAAAAAATATACCAAGGACAATGGAGTACCAATATGCTAGCAGACTATTGTTGGACTTTACCTCGTGATGTACCTGATGCCCAGTGTAAAAGAAAATGCAGAAAAAGAAAGCTGTAATCTTCTGAACAGTGAATATTTAGCCTTATTGTCATTATATAAAACAATATTTTGAATAAATATAAATTCCAACATTTCTCAAAAACCGTAACCAACAACTGTTTTTATTGTCTTATTCGTATTCAGGAGGCTCAAATTATATAGAAAACATATATCACATGCCCAGCGCAAAAAAAAAATGTTAACATTTGTTACGCAGTGTTATTATTATAAATTATTATTCACCAGGTGCTTTCATCTCATTTGCAATGTTTCACATATTTTTAGAAACCACATTATTGTCGTGATATTGTTTCAAAAATTGTACAGAACGTATCTTTCCTGTACTAAATCAACTAATTTATCCGCAGCGAGCTCCATTATGAATAATGTGCACTACACAACAATAGTATTTTTTATAGATAAGGAAAGCGTGCAATCATAGCCACTACTAACGCATGCGCAGTACACTGCAGCTATCAGACTGTCTCCTCGCGACGAACTTCTAGCAGTCATTCGAAGTTGTCTCTTCGTGTCTCCTTGTGTCTCCTCGCGACCGTCGCGCCGCGTCTGATTCTGTGTGCATCGCATCATAAGAAATCAATGGGAGACAAGTACCACGAGACAAAATGTCGCGTCGCGCCGCGCCGCGTCTGATTCTGTGTGCACCCGGCCTTAGTATTAAGAAGACGTAACTGTGGAAAGAATAATTCCATCAGAATACTAATTTATCGATAAGATGTCACAGTAACTGCTTGGCCATTTGCATTCCCAAAAAATTAGGACCTACAGTATTTTTATACCGAATGTCAATATTCCGCGCCAAATTGTCATTTTATGACTATGACTCACATTGCCGGGAATTCGTTGGAGATTCTAAGAACTATGTTAGGACATCGTAGAACCATTTCCCTCTTCTGTGCCATATCATGGCCAGCCTGTTCACTTAATTTGAGTGCTTGTAACTTTATTTTGTCTTGGGGGTATTGCGACGTGTTTGAAACTAGTGCAGCAAACTTAAATATTCTGAAGCATAGAACGAGGCGACAAATTGAAGAAATTCCTCTAGCCATGTTACTACGCGTCATGAGAAATGTCATGCATCGGATGAAGAATTGCATCAGTGTCAATGGACGACACATGGTGGGCGTTATTTTCAAGAATATGCCCTAGTTTAATTCATAGGTCTTTCAACAATTGTTAATGTAGGTTTTCCTGAATAGTGAAGATCATGAGTTCATTCTTCCTCACCCGGTATCATTTATCATTAAGCCTATTATGTAGGCTATAGCCCACTGTATTTTATACTCAGAAAACAATATAATTCTAGGTTGTTCTATATATACTGTAAAATTACACGAGAGGACCCCTGCGAGGTGAGTACGGTCCTTGCGGGGGTAAGTGAAGAGAGTAAGCCAAGCAGGTAGTGGTGTCATTGGCCGGCTGGTACAAACAAGGCTCAGTCAATGGCAGGCTGGTTCCATGTTGGGGAGAGTTATAAGAGTGGGGGAAAAACTCGCATTCCTTGCTCGGATCTTCTCGTGAAATGCGGGCAGTACATTTATAACACTTCTAGGGCTAGGATTTTGATGAAAATGCATCCTTTTTCTAGTAAGCCAGAAACATAGCTGCTTTAGTATTTATATTTTATGTGATGAACTGAGTGTTTTAAGACATATTTGTTAGGGAATTTTTTTTTTTTTTTTTTTGTATTTTCTGCCTGTTTCAACTCATACGAGCATCTTTTGTTTTTTTCGGACTTTTTGAGGCATTATCATTTAATTGTGGTCATAAATTCCCATTATTAATATAAAATAATGTTTATTCCCTTTGATATTTGTCTACATATTTGGCCATTAATACCCATTATTTTTTACTTGGTTATTTAACGACGCTGTATCAACTACGAGGTTATTTAGCGTCGATGGAATTGGTGATAGTGATATATTTGGCGAGATGATGCCGAGGATTCGCCATAGATTACCTGACATTTGTCTTACGGTTGGGAAAAACCTCGGAAAAAACTCAACCAGATAATCAACCCAAGCAGAACTCGAACCCGTGACCAAATGCAACTCCGGATCGGCAAGAAAGCGCCTTAACCGACCAAGCTACGCCGATGGCTAATACCCATTATTTTTTATATTATTTTAATCGTTTTTCTACACAAATACTGCCATTTTAACGTAGTACAGTCCAACCACCTCTTCAATATAGACTCCTCTATACCTGCTAATTCCGGATAAGAGTGGCCTTGTGGTGAGCTACATGGAAATTACATCAGATAAAATAACTAATTAAAGTGTACCACTTAGAAAAAATTATGTAAAATTAAATAAACTTAAATGTTGGCACTACTCGTAGAATTTAATTTAATTACTAGTCTAAATATCAAGTAGTACAAAACCTCTTTTCCTACTAAGCCAATTATGTAAGAACAATTTTAGGGCATTTTAAGGGCATTTTTGAAAGATTTTTAGGTCAAAAATGCATTGTTTTAGGACTTTTTTCATGATTTATAGGTCATCAAAATCCTAGCCCTAATAATCTCTGATTAACTTTACCGCGTTAAATTTTTAGGAAATTACCTGGCTGAGTAGTTTCGAAGTGTTATTCTTCATTGTCCAAAGTCTTTAGACAATGAATAATAATACTTCGTAATTTCCTAAATCGTCAACACGGTAAAGAAGTTGTAAAGTTAATTAGTGAAAATTTTTGTTGTCCAGGTAGTCCTATTCTTAAAATACTGCAGTATCAATACATAATTTCGAGTCACGGACAGACAGCGAGTTTATTTGTACTGTCAATGTAAGCCCTAATAACTGGCATTGTTTTTACGTGAGATTCGAGTAGGCCTACGTGCTTAGGACACGTCACCGAAATCCTATCTCGTTTCCGAATGTTTTTGGTGTCGAAAAACTCCGGATATGATCTTACCTGAAGGCATTTCGAAGTCTCTAAGCGCCGACATCGCAAGAAAGAAGGAGAGAAAGAAACGACAAGAAAAAGATTTAATGTCAATGTTAGAAATTTGAAGAGCTGGATATCGTACTACAACAACAACAATAACAATAATAATAATAATAATAATAATAATAATAATAACAATAATAATAATAATAATAATAATAATAATAAACCTATAGTAAATTGTAATTCCGTACTATGGGTATTTTTGGAAGACTGACACACCCAAAATTGAAGGACATTCATTGGACGTAATGATTCACCACAATATGCGGAAATCCCACATGTCCTGTTTTAAATGTTAACAGGAAGTGCAGAGATTATATCGTGAAAGAGGCAATTAAGAGAAGCTACAACCTAAGCCAAGTTGTTAATTCAACAACAGTGACACGATGGAAATAGGGCAAAAGAGGAATCAGATCAGGGGAAACTATTACTCTGAGAAAATCTACTCCACTGTAGCTTTATCCAACTCAGGAGATCCGGGCAAGAATTCCAGTCCTTCTGTTCAAATATCATGAGTTGACTGACTGACTGACTAACCAGCTAAAAAACGAATTGACTAAACGACAGAGTGACTAGCCTACTAATGACTGACCGATTAAATAGCTGACAGACCGATCAATTAAATGATCGAGTTGCTAACCGACAGATGACCGACTGATTAAATAGCTGACAGACCGATCGATTAAAATATTTAGTTACTAACCGACTAATGACCGACCGACTAAATAGCTGACAGGCCGATCGATTAAATGATCGAGTTACTGACTAATGATCGCCTGACCGATTAAATAGCTGACAGACCGATCGATTAAGAGATCGAGTGACTAACCGACTAATGACCGACCGATTAAATATCTGACAGATGATCGATTAAATGATCGAGTGCTTAATCGACTAATGAACGACCGATTAAATAGCTGACAGACCGATCGATTAAATGATCGAATGACTAACCGACTAATGAATGACCGACTAAATATCTGACAGATCGATCGATTAAATGATCGAGTGCTTAATCGACTAATGAACGACCGATTAAATATCTGACAGACGGATCGATTAAGTAATCGAGTGACTAGCCGACTAATGACCGACCGATTAAATATCTGACAGACCGGTCGATTAAATGATCGAGTGACTAACCGAATAATGTCCGACCGATTAAGTATCTGACCGATCGATCGATTAAATGATCGAGTGCTTAATCGACTAAAGAACGACCGATTAAATAGCCGATAGACCGATCGATTAAATGATCGAATGACTAACCGACTAATGACCGACCGATTAAATAGCTGACATGATCGATTAAATGATCGAGTGACTAACCGACTAATGACCGACCGATAAAGTAACTGACAGACCGATGTATTAAATAATCGAATGACTAACCGATACTGACCGACCGATTAAATAGCTGACAGACCGATCGATTAAATGATCGAGTGACTAACCGCCTAATGATCGACCGATTAAACAGCTGACAAACCGATCGATTAAATGATCGACAAGCTAAAAGACCGTATGACTAAATGACCGACTGCCACAATTACTAATCAACCAACTATAACCGACTGACCGACAGACCGATCGACTAAATGACTGAATGACGAACGACTAAATAAACGATCGACTAATGAACTAAGAGACTGACCGACTGAATGACTGACTCATCAGAGTTACACTCTCTGTTTAAATATTTGAACAAGTGCATTAGGACTTCAATATGCATGTATGTTGCACCCTCGGACTTGACTACTGCTACTGACAGTCTCTAAGTTTCAAGTACGCAAATAGTTATTTCCATGGTAACCTGAAGCCAAGTCGTCTCTGAATTCTCTCGCTATCTGCGGTGTTGGCCACCACGTTCTGCTGTGCTGGTGTTGCGGTTTTCTCGGAATTCTGAACATTCGTCGCACTGGAATTATTAAATATACAGGAGTCGGAGTGGCTTCCATTAACAGTAACTAGCAATGCTGGAAGACAATCACAAATAGGTACACTACCACGTGGGAGTAAACACATTTACGGCGTATGAAGTTTCTCTCAAATGTTCATTAGACTACTATAGCAATGTGATGTATCCTTAGCCATTTAGTGTGGGATTCACATTTGGTCAGCTAATACAGCTTAATGCAGGGTAAGTGAGATAGAAGAAATTAACAAAGAAAGACAGACGGAGAAAAAAATGGAAAAATATGAGACTAAATAGAAAGAAAAAAATTAAGTCGGTCTAAAAAGGAAGAGCGAGAAGGGAAAAGGGAGTAAGAGAAAGAAGATTAAAGGAATGAGAAAAAAACAAGAAAGGCAAGGGAGATAAATAATCAACAAAGAAGGAAAGGATGATGAAGTGAAGAAAGAAATAAGGAAGGAGGCAAAAAAAAAACAAAAATAAAATGAAAGAGAGAAGTGTGAAAAAGGGATATAGAAAGAAATAAAGAAAATAAGAAAGAAAAAAAAAGAATAATAAAATAATGACAACCGTATAAAAAAGGACACACTGAAGAAAATACGAACAGAAGAAATTAAGACAGGAAAAAGGAAAAGTAGGGAAGGAAAAAGGAAAATAAGACAGGAAGAGGAAGAAATGTCAGAAAAAGGAACTGAAAATCGAAAGGAAGAAGGAGAAATAAGAGAGGAAGGAGGAGAAAATGAAAAAGGGAGAAAGAACCAAATTTCAAATGAAAAAGGAAAAACTAAGAAAAGGAGAAGGGAAAAATAAAAACGGAAAGAAAATATAAGATCGGAGAAAGGAAAAATTCAAGAAAATGAAAAATTATAAAAGGGGAAAATATAAAGAAAAAATAAGAAAAGAGGAGAAAGA
This sequence comes from Periplaneta americana, assembly GCA_025594305.2. Taxonomy (NCBI): domain Eukaryota; kingdom Metazoa; phylum Arthropoda; class Insecta; order Blattodea; family Blattidae; genus Periplaneta; species Periplaneta americana. The sequence goes on along the minus strand of JAJSOF020000011.1, from coordinate 56,835,346 downwards.
AAAATGAAGAAGAAAATAACAAAGAAAAAAGAAAAATAAGAAACGAAGGGAACCATAAGAAGGAAATAAAAAATATAAGGACAAAGAAGGAAGTAATAAATAATAAAAATAAAAAATATGAATGTAAGGAAGAAAAAAATAAGTAAGTTAGCAAGAAAAATATCAAAGGAAGAAAGAAGTAAGGAAAGAAGAAAAAGATAAGGAGCAACAAAATAAGAAATTCAGAAGGAAAAATAAGAAAGAATGGAATTAAAATAAAGAAGGAGGAATGGAAAATAACTAAATAAGAAGGAAAATAATAAAGAAATATTGGTGAAATAAAAAGGGGAAAAAAATGAAGGATAGGGAAAACAATAAGAAAGGAAGGTACAACAAATTAACAACGACCAGCTCCGAAGATGACCGAAAATAGGTCGAAACATTGTTAACAAGGTACGTTAGTATTTAACACAAGAAAGTTCTTATCATACATATTCCGAAGTGATAACAGTGTTAAAAGTTGTGTAATCAAGATGTAAAATTAAGAAAGTAAGCCGGAAAAAATAAAGGACGAAAAAGTAACAAAGAAGAAAAAATAAGAAACGATGAAAAAATAAGAAAGCTGGAAACATTAAAGGAGGAAAATATGAATGAACAACCAAAGAAAAGATAGAGCATAAAGACACAGGAGCAGGAAGCAATAGAGAATAAGAACGGGAGAAATTAGAATATTAAGAAAAGAAGAAACGAAAAGAGAGAGAAGTAATAAATTATGTATTGAAAAATAATTTAATGAAAAATAAGAAACCAGGGAGAGGTAAAAACCAAGTGACATCTAAGAAAGATGGAGAAGAAAAGTATAATGCCCAATGAAAGAAGTAGAATACCGGTAGAGAAAAAATCTTTCGTCTGTGTCCGCAACGCAACGTCCTGGACGCAATGCATTTGCACGTATCATTTCCTTGATTCTATTACGCGGCCGCAAATGAACCGACCTTATAGCATCTGTTTCTAAATAACGTTACTCATCGCGCACATTACTAATGCAAGGCGCCTTCTTGTTAAATTATGCCATGCTTGTGTTTCACGGTAAACAGGTCGAAGTTTTATAAGGCCATGGAAATCAGTAGCGCGAATAGAAAGCTCAATCCAATCGTTCTGGAAATCGATTTCGCCTACACTTCTCCCAGTGACTTTGGAGGCGTATAAGGGTGAAAGGAGGTCGAGCTTTATGTTTCCTTCGTAATCGTAATATTTTAACGCAGCTCTCCTCCGTATTCCTTCAACGAGACAAAAGCTGTGGCTCTGAGCCATGCTGACCACATAGTCAGGTACTCCTAACACTTGTGAATATCTCATTCTGGATCGTAAGAAAATAAGAACGAGCCAGACCAAAGAATATAATCCTTCAAAGTATCTGTAGTTGCACTAGAACAGTGTTTCTCAATTATTCTGATGATGAGAACCCTCTTTTTCTCACACTACTATAGTTCGACCTACTAGCCTAAAGTGTAGAGTAAAATGTAGACCATAGTAATGTGACTTTTTTTTTATCAAAGATAATTTAATTATATTTTATTTAAGGCAAAATATTTAGAAGTTCAAATTTTCATAGAACAACATTTTGAAAGTAGGCATTATTATTATTATTATTATTATTATTATTATTATTATTATTATTATTATTTACCAGAACTTCCTCAAATCAGAGGCTGCCATTAGACAAAGCATATAAAACAAAAAATAACAAATAGACAATGAAAGATAACAGAGTAAGAAAAATGACAAACGAGTAAACAAAAAAACATTATGTTCCCGGTCACCCTTAATTTTGCAGGCCTGTGTTATTCAACGTAAGGCCAAAGGACGTCGTACTATTCTCCAACCAGGAGATTAGCCGTCAAAGGAATGTGCTTACTATTGCATCATCTATTGGAGCGAAGTAGATAGATAATATTACCGTTATAACGTCAGTTTAAAAAACATGCGCTCTCCTGCATATGTTATTTCCTGTATGGAGGGATTAAAAGACCAGGAAATTAACCGTGATCTAATTTTGTAACTAGGGTAGTATAAATATGTATCAGTGTTATCGTTTGTGCTTTGAGAGTTAGTCAATGGAGATGCGTGTACCCACGTGTGTGACCTTACGGCACCTTATGACATCAACATTCATTCATAGCATTACCCCGCTGCGTCTCATTCCCCTGAGACTTTCTCCTGGTTGGAGTACAGTATGTATCCCTATAATCTTATTAGGAAATTTGAGAGGCTGGAAGCGTAAAATCGTCCCACTCATATAGTTAATGTCGGCAAATCAAAGAGTTATTGTTGGCTGTACCGCAAACAAACACTCGCTTATACTCACTTGCAACACTGACCAATTGTTTTAAGTTATTGCAAGTCATCCGATATGTGACAAGCAGCTAAAGGTGAAGAGATGACCTGAATACTGACCTCGAACCGCTCCCTCCAATACTCAAAATACAACTGTCTATAAATGACGATTGGCGCGGCGAATAAGAAACACACGGGTAAAATAGCAAACACGTGGTGAGCGGTGTAATGTTGAGTAACAAAGAATTGCCGAACGTTAACCGTTTGAGATGATTATAGGGCCTATGAGACAAACGTAGTAGGATGAAGGATAGTCTATGTGTTTTTCACCCATGAAATTCTAAACATTAAGCTTATAGCACTTTAGTATTTTATATTAAGCTATGTATTTTATTTTCATTTTAACGTAATAATAATTATTATTGGTAATGAATGGTCGTTCAAGAGATTCTTTGGTGGACCGTATGGCGGAAGCCTGTAATGCAGCTGCGAACAATGGAAATGCCACTAAACGGTAAAAGACGTAACATAAGCGTACATGCAGTGCTAGCGTTTTTGACGCGTGTCCTTGAGTGAAAAGCCAGTCAGTGAGCGCTTACTGTCAGTGCAGCTGAGAACGGTATTATCGGTGACTCAGGAGAAGATGAGAGCAGACTGAGGAGGAAGGGATGTGAACAGATAACGTAAGACAACACGAGCAATATCTGTACTCCAGTAAGCGGAAACATTAGGTCTCCTTCTGTTCAACTTAGCTTTAATTTCCATACGCATTGTTACTCATGTTTCCTGCACGAGTAATAACCTGGCTACTGGGATGCTTATCTGAGCGATGTTTATAATAATCAACAGCGATAGTCAAGAAGGTCACATTCTTTCCGCTCATCTTCTCCTGAGTAACGGACAGTACCACCCAACACGTCACGCCAGGAATCTGCCAATCACAGTTGTCTGTCTTATTGGCTACTATTTGCGTCAAAGACAAGACACTTGCGCTTTGCGTTTCTGGAGTGTGTCCTTGAGTATACTGTCCAGTCAGTGGCATCTGTTGCTACTTCGGCTGGGAGTGGTATTACCTCCTAAACAGATGTTACGTCAGCAATCTGCCAATCACAGTTGTCAGCTTTCTCGTCCACAGATTGTGGCAAAGATAAGATACTCGCTCTCAACGTTCCCATTACTTATTTCACGCGCCAGAAACGGTGGCTTTGGTTATACTGCATAAACATTTAGGTTTGTTGACAAGAAACTCACATTTAGCCTAAAAAATTAATAGTAAATTGAGTTGCCTCGTCGTTCATTTTTTTTTTTTTTTTTTTGCCATTCGAAGTTAACTTGCAGCTTAGTGAGTTTTATCAGCACACGTCAATCTCTGCACTGTTTAAATGGCTTTGACTTTGCAAGTTCCAATATCTTATTCATAACAGGACAATCACAATGATTGTCTTCGGATGTCGAATTCCGGACTTTGAGCATCCGAAACGATGGTATTGTAAAGGTAAACATAACTTAAACACTACTTCCAGGTAAATACTTCGGCTCTGAGATTTCTTGAAACTTACTGTTGTACTAATTTTATTCCTTCAAACAATTAAGCTCACTTACGAGAACTTCTCTTAGTCTATCTTTGCCGTATAGCTATTTCAAAGTTTGCTGGTCAAACTTAGAACTCTGACTAGGCCTACATTAGCTGAGTTACCCTAAGTTTAACTTCAGATTCTCTAAAATACACCATGACCATTTCCTGGAAATTACCAATATTGAGTTTGTACATTGACCTAAGCATAACGGTCATCTTAGCGTCCCAATCTTCTTAACAGTTGGATATAATGCCTATTTCCGCAAATATCTCGCCAATAGTTTTGAAGCGAATTGTACGTTCTGCGAAAACATTACTCTTTGTACCGAAACGAGTTTACAGATTCTCCTAAAAAAAATTCTCTCACTATATTGTGACAAGACATTTATCCTATTGTATCAAAACAAATGAACCGATGCGTTAAAATTTAACTGAGCAAGCCTTCATGAACAAGCTGCTGAAAAGAGAGAAGAGTGTTTGACAATATTAGGGCCTATGATTGGATTGTAATTGAATCGCCAGGACAAAAGCTATAATCGTTCGGCACAGTCTGTCGAGAAGCGCTATCAAACACCGCGCGTACCGACAGACTCTTTATAATAATTATATCCTGGCTTCATTATCTAAAAACTACACTATACCCGTATTAAAACACACATAATATATAGACCCTATTATTCACGTAAGCCAGCGGTGACCAAAGCGGGTGTCGTGATTACATAGTGTAATCACAGACATTCAAACGGGTACGAGGAGTTTCCTGTACATTGCTGTGTGTTTCATTCACGTACTGAAGACAAGCAGTGGTGATATCATGTCGCTCTACAAACTCTGTCTCTACAAGCAGTAAGAGATGTTTTCGTAAAGAATGAAGAGAACTTCTTTGTTGTTCTTCGGACAAAATATAATATGTTTACTTTGCTCAACGGTGCAATTAGGAGTGTATAGAAACATTAATTGCCACGCTGAATAATGTATATTATTATTATTATTATTATTATTATTATTATTATTATTATTATTATTATTATTACTAGCACTAAGTATGTCTTTCTATAATTCTTCTGTACGTGCATGAATATTTATATTTTTACATCTTCTCCCTATAAGGATAAAGTTATTAGGTTTTATCTCAATTTTAATCTTCTTAATCTTTAGATGAGGGTAACTATTTATTAGTTATTCATTTAATAATATTGTAGAAAAACTGATTCAATATTATGTGCCAACGAACTGTTAAACGCCAGGAATTGACATGTATTAAATCATAGCCCGGAAGAGAAAGATGAGATAAATAAAATGTAAGGAAGTCAGTACTTAATGGGGTTTGAAATATCTCGTGCTTTGAAGCCTTTTAACAGAACAGTATTTCTCAAAAGAGTAATGATTAAAATAGCTTAAATAACTTGCCCATAAGAAGTTTTTAATTTTTAAAAACTACGAATTTTTCCTCCAAATATCGAGAGAAGAATTTAGAAAATTCATGATTATATTCAAGAGGAAAGTTAAAAAAGAAGCAAGAAAAATCGTATATAATTCACTGACTCTTGATGACAGCAGTGACATTACTGATACAGCAAACCTTGAGATTTTTATCCGCAGGATTGATCAAGATGTTAGTACAGGAACCACCACTGGTTGTAGTTTTCATACCAAGTACCTTTCCTCCGTCTCCTTACTTCATAGGCTGTCTGTCGTATGTAATCGCTGCAGTTCGAGTTTTGGTCACCGCTGACGTAAGCTCACATGCATTAGTCTATAGCAAAACATAGTCGTAAGAAAAATCAAAATGATCAAGAAACAAGAGAAACAGTGGTTTGCCTACTGTCAATAAGTTATTATTAAACATATGATTCTATGCCTTTGAAATTAAAGAAAACTATACAAGCGGGGAGCCGGCAGATATTCTGAAGGCTTTACCATAGATTTCAAACTTATGTAGATAGCTAACAGGTTATCTCAGAAGCTTTATGGAATAAGGCCGTGGATTAACTGTTCCGCCATTTGTCTAGCGGGAAAGATTGATATGGATACACAATTGTTCTGCCCATAGACAGGTCTTTCATTGCAAACCCAGCATTCTCCAATCTTAATGAAATATTAATTTTTATACCCGTCTCGTGACCAGAATATTATACGAAATGGAACTATAAAAATTGGAGTTTATCCTTCGAAGAGGTGGAAAAATTCAAATATCTTGGAGCAACAGTAACAAATATAAATGACACTCGGGAGGAAATTAAACGCAGAATAAATATGGGAAATGCGTGTTATTATTCGGTTGAGAAGCTTTTGTCATCTAGTCTGCTGTCAAAAAATCTGAAAGTTAGAATTTATAAAACAGTTATATTACCGGTTGTTCTGTATGGTTGTGAAACTTGGACTCTCACTTTGAGAGAGGAACAGAGATTAAGGGTGTTTGAGAATAAGGTTCTTAGAAAAATACCTATTTGGGGCTAAGAGGGATGAAGTTACAGGAGAATGGAGTAAGTTACACAACGCAGAGCTGCACGCATTGTATACTTCACCTGACATAATTAGGAACATTAAATCCAGACGTTTGAGATGGGCAGGACATGTAGCACGTATGGGTGAATCCAGAAATGCATATAGAGTGTTAGTTGGGAGGCTGAGGGGAAAAAGACCTTTGGGAGGCCGAGACGTAGATGGAAGATAATATTAAAATGGATTTGAGGGAGGTGGGATATGATGGAGATTGGA
>JAJSOF020000011.1:56801305-56828633 GCA_025594305.2 Periplaneta americana | reverse complement strand
AAGGGGGAAAAAGGCAGGGGCCAAGCAAAGCAGAGCAGAGTTGGGACCAGACCAAAGCAGAGCAGTGCAGGGGCCAGAGCAGAGCAGAGGAGAGAGCAGGGACCTGAGCAAAGCAGAGCGGAGCAGGGGTCAGTGCAGAGCAGAGCAGGTCAAGGGCCAATGCATAGGAGAGCAGGGCCAGAGCAGGCCCCAGGGGCCATAGAGCAGGAGCCAGAGCAGAACTTGGTCCAGAGCATAGGAAAGGCCTGAGGAGGAGTAGGGCGAAAGCAGGCAGAGACCAGAACTTGAGCTGGGGGGAGAGCAAGTGCAGTTCGGAAGCAGAGCAGATCGGAAGCATGAGCAGAGGAGGAGCAGCAGCAGGATAATAAGCAGGAGCAGGAGCAGGAGTAGATCAGAGCAGAGTAGAATTATGAGTTATTGTAATATTTAAAAAAAACAATTAATAAATTATTATTTATTATAATTTTTGCGAACCCCTTGCAAGCAAGCAAGCAAGCAAAATTATGAGGTATGGTAATATTGTAGAAACTAAATGATAAAGTATCATTTATTGGAGTTTGTTTCATCCCCTTTCACGAGTGTATATTATATCAGGTGTAAATTCTGGATGAGGAATTTTACCATGTCTTTAAAAAAATTACCGATTCCTTTTGTTTCATGCAGTAATGAAAATAAAATTGAAACTGCAAACAATGATTTGTAAGCTCAATGTTCTATTTGAAAACAACGATTTCATTTGAACAGTACAACATAAAATAATATTATTCTGAACATTTTTATTCACGAAATGATAAATAACTAATTTTAGCTAACAGAGCTCTTAGACATAAATTTATAACCACCTATGCCTAAAACGACGGGCAAAACCAAGAACATACATAACTCAAACAGGACCAAGCAAATAAATAAACAAATAAATAAATATAAATAAATAAATCAACAGTCAAATAAATAAACAAAAATATATATAAACAAACAAATAAATAAGTAGACAAACAAAAATAAAGACACAATAATAAATAAGATTATTATTTATTATATTTTATTACCAACCGTTTCGTACGTTTGTAAAATTTCAGGTTAAAAACTACTTGAGGAATTTTACCATGTCTTAAAAATTACCAATCCCTTTCGTAAGTTTATAAAATTCTGGTTAAAAGATCTACTTGAGGAATTTTACAATGTCTTTAAAATTACTGATTCCTTTTGTTTCATGTAGTAATGAAAATAAGATTGAAACTGTAAACTCAAGAATTTGGAAACATAATGTTCTATTTGAGATCAACGATTTCATTTAACTTAGTAGAACATAAATTAATATTATTCTGAAAATGTTCGGTTCACGAAATAATAAACAACTAATTTACAAAGTTGAAAATAGATTTATTTTATTTATTTAGATTTATTTATTTAACCTGGTAGAGATAAGGCCGTCAGGCCTTCTCTGCCCCTCTACAGGGGATTACAACTATAACATGAACAATAAGATTACAATTAATATTAAATTTACAATTACAATTACAATAAAAATTAAAGTACGACAAGAATACCTGATTAATGAAAGCTAGACATTTTATCATAGAAGTTAAGAACAAAAGAATATTTTTGTATTTACTAAATTACAAATTAAACCTACAATAACAAAATTCTATAGTGATGAAATTACCGGATATTGAGATATTTTGTGGTAGATTAAAAGAACTATTTACAAGAAACAATGTCTGAACGAGTCTCAATTACTGACCAAGTGCCTAGTAAGTTTGCGTTTGAATTGAATTTTATTTCGACAGTCCCTGATGCCAGCAGGTAGCGAGTTCCAGAGTCTTGGCAGGGCTATTGTGAAAGAGGATGAGTATGAAGAGGTGCGATGGGATGGTATTGTTAGTATTGTTTCATGGCGAGAGCGTGTGTTCAGATTGTGGTGGGAAGAAAGGTAAGTGAAGCGAGACGACAGGTACGAAGGAATAGAAGAGTTCAAGATTTCGAAGAGAAAGAGAAGTGAATGTAAATTTCTTTTCTTATCTAGTTTAAGCAAACCTATTGCTTCCAGGGATGGGGTAATATGATCATATTTACGAACATTGCTTACAAAACGTACACACAAATTATGAGCACGTTGAAGTTTCATTTTGTTGTCGCTGGAAAGGTCAGTCAGTAAAATGTCAGCATAGTCAAAATAGGGAAATACAAGGGTCTGCACAAGGGACTTTTTAAGCAAGAGGGAAGATGAACATTTATCCTTTTTAGCACATGAATAATAGAATATACTTTTCTGCAGGTTTCTGTGATTTGCATGTCCCAGTTGAGATTATTATCCATGTGAATGCCAAGATTTTTACCGAAGAACTGAAAGGGATATGCACTGTACTTACTTTAACGGGGAAATGTCGAGGTGCTTTACAGCGTCGGTTTGCCGTTTGTGTCCTAATATGATTGCTTGTGTCTTTCCAGGATTGATATTAAGATGGAATTTCTTTGTCCATGTCACAATCGAGTCAATGTCTTTGTTCAATTTATCTATAGTGTCATTTATTCGATCTAAGCGGAAGAGATGTAGCATTGAAAGTCGTCAGCATACAAGTGATAGTTACAATGCCTTACATGAGACGTAATATCACTGACATATATTGTGAACAACAATGGTCCGAGTACCGAACCCTGTGGTATACCTGATGTTATGTTAAGCCAGGAAGAGCTTCGATTCCCGGATACAATACATTGTTGTCTTTCCGTAAGTAGGATTCGAACCAACTCACAGCAGTCTCTGACAAATGCAGATTTCTCAATTTATGGGTGAGCAGGTCGAAATTTACAGAGTTGAAAGCTTTGCTAAGGTCAAGAAGAAGTGTTAGTATTGTTACTTTATTAGAGTCGATTGCTTCACGAATGTCTTCGGTCACTTTAAGTAGAGCAGTGCTTGTGTTGTGTCCAGCTCTGAAACCTGACTGATACTTGTCGAATAGTTTGTGTTCGTTCATGTAGTTAGTAATTTGTCTGTGTACGATTCTTTCCAGTGCTTTTGATATGGCTGGCAGGATACTGATTGGTCTATAGTCGTTCGGGTCGGTGGGAACTTTGACTTTTGGAAGAGGAAGAACGAAAGCTTGCTTCCATATTTTAGGGAAAGTTGAAGTGATTAAGGAACTATTGAATATGTGTGCAATTGTAGGTATTACTATGTCTTGTATTTTCTGTATGAGTAATATGCTAATGTTGTCTGGCCCTTGGGCTTTTGTCTTGATGCGTCGGATGGCTTTCATTACGTCAATGGGAGTGACGTCGGTAAAATAGAATTTGTCTCGAGTTGGGGGAGCTGAGTCAGGCAAAACTGTGTCTTGTTTCGTTGTGTCGTTTAAGGTCGGGTCCTTTACAAAGTGTTCGTTCAATCGGTCAAGTGGGATGGGAATGTCTGCTTGTTCACTAGCCCTTCCAAGTCCAATAACCTTCAGATTTTTCCATAATTCGGAAGGGGTTGTGTTGGGTTCTATAAGTTTGTAGGAGTATTTCAGTTTAGCGTTTCTTATTAGTTGAGTCGTTCTATTTCTTAGGTGTTTATAGGAGTTAAAATATTCGTCGTTTTTGTTGCGGGTGTATTTTCTATAAGCTAAGTCGCGTTCGGACATCAGGCTACGTATTTCAGTCGTCATCCAAGGGGCTGGGGTCTTTCTGGTACGTTTGGTCTTTAATGGTGCGTGTTTGTCATAAAGTTGAAGTATTAACGTATTGAATAAGTCTACTTTCTCGTCTACAGTTCGTAATGTCCAGATCATGTGCCATGGAAGTTGCGCAGCGTCTTCTTTCAGTGCAATATCATCTATTCTTTTGATATCCCTGCAAGTAATTACTCTAGGAGTCGATTTAGGACACTGCAGATTAAACGATAGATAAATGATATCATGCCCTGATAGTCCTGGTGCAGGCAACTGTCCATGCGTCAGTACTTTGTCGGCATTGTTAGTAATTATCAAGTCCAGTAATGTGTCTGTACCTTCCGTGTGATGTGTGGGAGCTAGGGGTAGGATTACCATATCAAGGCACTGAAAGAATGATTTAAGTCTTTTAGTCGTACTAGAATGTAAGTCAAGTAAGTTTGAATTGAAGTCACCCATGATTATAACGTTCTCATATTGCGGCGTTACGTTTAGTAAGGCGGTTTCGAAATCATCTACGTCATATATATGTGGGGGTTTATATACGACACACACTAGACATTTTGTAAATAAGGTGCAAATTTCAATGAACATGAACTCGGGTTTGGCAGAGTACTGGCTTGGAGAATGATGAATAATTTTAGGTCGCAAATCGGATCTAATATAACCAGCCACCCCTCCGCCTCTCTTGCCCTCTCTGTCATTGCGGCAAAGCGTATAGCCAGGAAGGTTTACGAGAGTGGAAGGAAGATTAGGATGTAACCAAGATTCGGAGATAAGAATAACGTGAATGTCTAAAGGTGAGAAGATAGAAGAAAATAGCTCTCACGCGTAAATTTATAACTACCTACGCCTAAAGCAATGGCAAAGCCAACGACATACAGACCTTAAACAGGACCAGCTGCAACTCGTCGTGGTCTCCTCTTCTTCATCTTCTTCTTCTTCTTCCTCCTCCTCGGCTGGCATGTCAACTAGCATGTGAACTGGCATGGGCGCTGCTGGCATAGGAACCTGCGCCGGGACTTGCAATGGATTTGGCATATGGGCTGGCGCTTGCTCTGGAAACTCATGGATGTATTCCTGGTATTCTGCAAGAAACAAAATAAACTTGATTGTTAAGCATGTGTCATTGCGTTCAGGCTTTCTGTGAACGGCATATTAATAGGGCAGGGATTCGTATGCAACTGTACATTTTTACCGTATTTTTCAAATCACACAAAATAATTTTATATCTGTTTAAACGACTGTAATGACGATTATTCAAAATTAATTGTACACATTTCTGCATATTTCAGGCGTTCTTGTATATAAGAGACTACTGAGTATGCACTGTAACATATTTTTAGGATTTAGTGGCATAAAGACCTAATTTAGCATATTTTGTGAAAACAATATTCTGAATTGTTTTCAGCACATAATATTTTTCTCTTAACTGTATTCGATGGCGGGAAATTCCTTGCATATGCAGTGTGGGTGCGGAAAACCAAAACAACACCATGCTTTTGTACCATTGTGCTACTACACAACGAGAAGCATTCTCTAACACCTCTGCCTACTTGACTTCATCATTATCATCCATAGAAGTATTAGTCCATGTCGCCTATTACGATGTTATAGTAAAGAATAATTTTTCCCCAACTCATTTTGGGATGTCCCAGAGATCTCTTCCCATGGGTTTCATAGTGACGCATAGCTTTTGGGAGTCTGTGGGATCTCATACATGACAAATGGCGCATCCAGTTGTTCTAATATGTCTGTACGAAATGGAGTACTGATTCTAGTCTGAGTTCTTCCATTACTTCGTTGTTGCGTTTATGGTCCCATTTGGAATATCATGCTGTTCTTCGTATAAATCTCATTTCATTAGCTGTTATTCTGCTTTCATCCAGCCTCATAGGCGGAGTTATGGAGGTGTATGGGGTTACTGCCCCAACCCCAAACCTGTCTCAACTCTTTTTTCTATTAACGTTAGAAAGTATTAAATTGAAAAGATCTTTTCTTTGCTTTTGTTTATGACTAAGTTTCTATGCTTAAATAGACGAATTAATGTCTTCAGGTCATGTGTCTGGTTTATATATAATATTTATTTTCAATTTATGAATATATAAGAATTTCTATACCTCATTCGAGGAATGGAAGCTTGTATTGTTTTTTGTAACAACCTGTACTTATGTGTTAGAAGTCTGCAGGTGTTCAGGCCGCCATTTGGAGAAATATGAATAACATACTGCACAACAAAAAATGATCTCGATATAATGTGTAAACTTAAAGTCGAGATTAACTAAAATAAGGTTAACTTTTAGTATTCCATTTTGAATCTTGCGTACACTACTTTTTAACACATGCATGTAAGTAACTGATTAACTAGCGGACTTACTCGTGTTAATTACTATACAAAGGAAGCAAAATACAAATACACAAACTACACCAATATTTAAACAAAATACACCCAAAACTTCAATACACACTGGAACTTGAAAACAACTCCATAAATTTCCTAGACATCACCATAACAAAAATTGACAACTAACACACCTTCAAAATATATAGCAAACCAACCACCATCACCACACACATACACAAACATCTAAAAACCCTGTACAACACAAACATGCTGCATTCAGGACAATGGTACACAGATTACTCAACATACCCATGAGCCAACAACACTACAATGAAGAAGTGAACACAATCAAATACATAGCACAAGAAAACGGTTACAATCCAAACATAATAGACAACATCATAAGAAAGACAAAACAAACCTTAACAAACACAAAAACACGCAAAACACAACAGAAACATAAGAAATACATCACACTAACATATGAAAACAAAAGCACACATAAGATCGCATCTTCATTCAGAAAGCAGAAATACAACATAGCATACAGAACAGAAAAACACACTATAAAGACATCTCAACACACAATATACACAAACAAATAAATATGACCACACATGTAATAGTTGCGACAAGTTCTAAATTGGACAGACAAGCAGATCATTCCAAACACGCTACAAAAACACATTAAAGCAATAACCAGAGGATACAATACATCTACATACGCCGATCACATAACCAATGCTAACCATACATATAATAACCTACATGCGGACATGGAAATCCTACACGTACAACCCAAGAACCAAAACTCAACACACTAGAACAATATGAAATATACACACTAAAACACACCCTGATCAAATTCTCAACACGCAGATCAATATCAGTACATACACTATTTGACTCCACTTTTCAACACTTTTGAACAATCGAACGCATCCACACAACAGGCAGAGAAGTTCGAGATGACGCCGACATCTAGTAGGCTCTGAGGATGGTGTGATGAAGCACTGAAACAGCTGTAAGCCGCACAGACTTACATAATTAACACGAGTAAGTTCGCTAGTTAATCAATTACCTACTTTTAATATGATATCTTCAGGAAGGTAAGCTTCGTATAAAATGTTTCTGTTAGCACTGTTACGTAGTTTTATTGATGCATGCATGTGTTTCTGTACGAGAGACAAAAAGAAGACTATTATAATTTGTAATTGACCTACAGTTCAAGCCCTAAACAACTCGGTCCGAAACATCGCGGATATGGATGTAAGTCTGTAAGAAACATGCCTCCGAAAATACCTTTATTAAAGTTTCATATTCCGATATACTGTATCTTTTATTTATTTTATTTTAGTAGGTTATTTTACGACGCTTTATCAACATCTTAGGTTATTTAGCGTCTGAATGAGATGAAGGTGATAATGCCGGTGAAATGAGTCCGGGGTCCAGCACCGAAAGTTACTCAGCATTTGCTCATTTTGGGTTGAGGGAAACCCCGAAAAAACCTCAACCAGGTAACTTGCCCCAACCGGGAATCGAACCCGGGCCACCTGGTTTCGCGGCTAGACGCGCTAACCGTTACTCCACAGGTGTGGACGATATACTGTATCACGGTTAAGCTGTAATGGGGGAGGAGGTAAATAATGTCCCCCATAACCCTGTTATATGAGGATTCTATGGTTTTGCTTCCCCCCAAGGAAACGGTTCTCTCTTCGCCTATGTCCATCCGCCTTAATGTTCACGCCTTACTACCATAACGGAGTACAGGTTTGTTAAAGGCGTATTCTAGTGCTTTTCTATAGCAGAGAAGTTTACATTACCCTGTTGATTATTCCTATAGTTTTGGAGCATTTTACAATTTTGCTCATTATATCCAAATCATTATCAAATGTTCAAAATCATTTACACTTTCTCAAATTTTGCCTTCTAAACATATATATTAGTAGGGACAGGGCATTTTCCCAGAAGGCCATAAGTTTGTTCTTTTCTGTATTTATTGCCCAAGAAGCCAGGCATAATGTGTATAGATTTTTTCGAGAACACAACACTCGAAAAGCTCAAGAATAAATTGTAAGAAAGACCTTTTGCATATGCTTCTAATTTCTTCTGATCCGCTTACTTCATGCAAAAAGAAAATTACAAAGAAATAAAAGAAGTTCCCTTGGCAGTGAAGTTTTAGGTTTGTTGAAACATGAGGACTGGACAGCATTGCCCATGGTTCAACAGATGGGAGTTCAGAAAGAGGATAGTGATTAAGGACGTCTCTTCCTGTGATTGATGGGAAAGAATATCGTCTTCATTTTACAATAATATGTGGTAATTTATATATGATAATATTTGTAGAAGTTAAGAATGTTTATAAATTAGATGTACCTAAATATCTTGTAACAGTAGAGCATATTCGTAAAAAATAATAAAATAATAATAATAATAATAATAATAATAATAATAATAATAATAATAATTATAATTATAAATATTATATTTTATTATAATTATCAACATGAAGTTGATATTTAGTTAACGTTACCTTCTAGTTGTACCACATGTATTTTGATAGTATTATTATTATTATTATTATTATTATTATTATTATTATTATTATTAAATTTCACATCTTGTTATCTTAAGTGTGTCAATTACTAACAGAAAGAAGAAAAAACCGATGCTATTGCCAGTAAAGAACATAAAATAATTTTTTTCCTCCTAAATTCGAAAAATTGACCACTCTGCAACAGTTCTTAAAAAAACAAGCCTTTAAAGACTTGATGGAACGCTTTTACCTTTAAGTGCACTACATTGATTTCTGTCTGGGATTTAGATTCAAACATAAGCACAGTTTAAATAATATTGACTACTACCACCCCAGTGACCATAAAGAATTCTGCATTGTCAATAATTTTAATAAAAACAATAAACTATTTAATTCAAATGGAATAAGAAATTGTAGGAGGAGTATTAAAAGAGGAAAACGAAGTATCTTATTAATGTGCTTAATAGTGTATTTTGTAGTTGAAAGTCTGTTTGTTTCTTTAAATTATGTTTTTGAATAATAAACTATGTTTCGCTCTTGGATAGGCGGTATTAGCACTCAAATGGAAAGAGGTATTGGTAGACAATTGCCAAAGTGATTGCAGATGGGATTCAAGCCTGCAGGCATAATATCGACGGACCAGTTCAAAGGGAAACAACTAAAATTTAATTTTTAGAAAACTGAAATTCAAAGCTTCATGTTGCTGTGAAGATTCAGTTAAGAAAGACACTTTAATTCGAAACTTACAGCATATCAGGGCGGCTTTCGAAGAGGGACTGCGGAGCTGCAGCACCCCCAAACATTTGTGGCTCTTGTCTCGTTTTATGTTGTGAAATACATTTATTATACAGTCTCTATTTAACGGCTCGAACTTTTTAAAAATTTCGCTCTCAATGACATGCACGCAATTGTTAGTGAAGTCACTTCCTCCCCTAGTGCTGCCAGAGCGAAACCAGAGAAAGGACTATAGGCTTGAAGCCACTTCCTCCCCTGGAGCTGCCAGTCTCGTCTCGGATGCTTTGCGCGTTAGTTTTACCCATGGTGGAAGAATACCATGGTTTTACCCCTCCTCCCTGCTACCCCTTGCCGTGAATCCAGAGTTCCAGGCGCTGCAAAATTTGCAGCAGTTTGTCAGTAGCGCGCAGTTTTAAATATATTTCCTTTAATGTTGTGAGTATAACAAGTGCAACAATGTTTAATTCTGTACAATATTTACAGTCTATTCAGTTCAGTACCTTAACAATTCAGGAGAAATGTGAAATTAAGTGCCCATCAGTTGAATCTCATAATGAAAAGAGCCGCTAAACAAAATACAATGGCTCGCTTTCTTCTCTCGATTTCTGTATTAGATTAATGTGTTTTAAACACAATTCCATCAGCTGGGGCAACAAGAAGGATTTAAAATAAGAACAGTAAATGTTGTTCATGAGAAGAAGAAGCCATTGCTAGAATGTTTTCAAGCCATAATGGAATCTGAAACATCTAACATCATAATAAATGAGGCAAGCGCCCTGGTGCGTACTCTTGAATATCCTGAATTCAATTTCTGGCTCAGTTATTTTTTCATTTATTGATGTATCATGTATATATATTATACAACCAACTACCACAAGGCCAGTTAGATATTTCTAAGGTTCAAATCTGCATATAAAGAATTAAATTATGGTTTATTTAACGACACTCGCAACTGCAAGGGATATATCAGCGTCACCGGTGTGCCGGAATTTTGTCTGCAGGATTCTTTTAAATGCCAGTAAATCTACTGACATGCGCCTTGTGTCATTTAAACACAACTTAAAAGAAAAGGCGCATGGAACTAATCTTTAAATAAATTAAGTTGCTTGGTTTGTTTTGTATGCAGCCTCCTTAATTTAATACCCACGAGCCGCCACTGCAACATATATAAAACATGATTCGAATTTGAATTAAATCCAACAGAGTCTTTAATTTTTCACAGCAATGTAAAGCTTCCAAATGCAGGTTTCTCAAAACTTTAAAATTTGAGTTGTTTTCCTTTCAAAATGGGGCGTCAATATTCTATTCCTTGTTTTAACTTCAAACATTTAAAAACAGATTCTCCGAACTGCGACAAATTAAACAAGTTAATCGGGCGACTAGTGTGAAGTGGCTGAAGAACACCACTGGATAAATGCCCTATTAGCTACCTGTAAGAATTAAAGTCTCCTGAACTATTGCATAGCTGAAAGCGCCACTACTTCAGGATGTAAAAAGTTACTGTACCTCTCCAGTCATTGAATTGGAAGAAAAACAGGCCATCCTCCAGTCTCTGCAGGCACCGCCGATTCGCCTGTGTGACCCTGTTCTCCCACTCGCACCACATGATATCAGGTTCCAAGAGCTCGCTGTCGAACTTGATCTTCGTTATCAGCTTGCCCTCCGAAGTTTCAGCATTTGCTTCATCATCTAGAAGGCAGTGCAATCCTGATTTGAAATCTTCGTAATACACTGATTACATGTAATGAAGAGGACAAATAGGTATTGTCCAGCCGAATGGTTATGTCTCAACCCCGTTTTGCCCCACTCCTCCCTGTAAGGGATAGTGGCTGAGCTGTTAGGCTCTTCTCTGCAAATATTTTCTGTACGGAATTGGAAGTTTATGTAGTATATTACAACTATTTTAAATAATTTAAAGAAAAGGGCTCAGTTAAGTAAGTAATAGTCGTGTAATTTCGCAATTTTGACGATCATGTAACATAACCACTCGGACGGACAGTAGCATGACAACATACGTCATCACACTATTAAAATTAAGTGAATCATAAATGAAAATTTTTAAAAGGAATCAAAGATGAAGCACGTAATAAGGGTTGCTTCTAATATAGGTATAACTTCAAAAAAAAATAAATTCAGGGATCTGAAATAAAGGCAGTTTAGACTTTAATTTAAAAAATGAAATTAATTTATCCATATTTTTTTATTTACAGATGGCTCCTGAATGTTGTGTGACTGTGTGTACCAGGAATTACCATAGTGCTGTAATTTTGAGTATTGTGTTACAATTCTGAAATTTCCACCTGAGAAGGATAAGTTATGTGGCTAGAAGCTACTCGTATACCACGAAATGTTTTCACGCCGGTAAAGCATTCAATTGTGTGTATTAAACACTTTGAAGTAAACGATTTGAATGTAGTACATGTTTCTAGAGACAGAGAAGGAAATTTGCGAAAATTCCGTCGAAATACATGTATCTTAAAACCTGGTAGGTACTATCCCAATGATATTTCCAGATTTACCGAACCGATTAAATAATCTTATTCCTCAACAAGAATGGACACTACTAATAGGTGTGAGAATTACGTTCACAGATTTGAGCGGCAACAAATTAAGTGGTTGTAAATGGACAAAATTAATTCGTTTTATGAACTGTGTATTTCGGTTTAATGAATTGCAAATTTGAAATAAAGATATTAAAATTTTGCCCCGAAAGTAGGCTACTATTATTAGCCGTAACTGAATGTTTACGTTGGATATAGTTGACTTACTATAGTCACTGTGAACACAGCGTAACTCTTGACAATTATTCGGAATATTACCTCTTATATGGCTTACACCTGGACCTAAGTAGGGACGAGTGTCGATGGTGTACTCCATCGCTATAGCCTTCCGGAGGTCCAGCATGCTCTTGGTCCACAGCGACTCTGTCGAAGATGTCGAATCTGTTGAATCCGTCGAATCTGTTGAATCCGTCGAATCTGACAAGTAATGCAAACTCAACATAATATTGAACAACATTGCACACTTTGAAATTTGTTTCCTCAAACATTTTACTTTGTTCGCATTAATATGTACTTATTTAACATTTTAAAATCCACCTGCAGCCAATGGCCAAGCCTGTAAAAATCATAAATGTATATTTAAGTGACTTACAAATCAGTGCATTGTGGTGAATGATATATTTTTTACAATAATTATTTATGATTAGGACTTGGAAGTTGATCATCTAAAAGTCACATGAAAATGACTTATAAAATGGCCTTAAATTTGTGATAATATGGCATCAAAATTTAAGAAAAGGACAAAGATTTTAATAATAACAATAATAATAACAATGATTCCTAGGATCTCGGGTTTGAAGGATCGCCGGTCGACTTGAAAGACATTCCTGTATACTGAAAGCGTCTCTCTACTTCAACTGACGTCATTGGTACATACTTGAAGTGATCAAGGTTCGCTGGTGAAAAATCTTAATAAAAAACATTAAGTCAATGTTTTCACCTTGCAGATCTTTCTCGACTTTAGACTTTGACTGGTACTCAATTGTTTTAAAATACTTTTTTTTTTTTTTTTTTTTTCTCTCTAACTGCTTGTTTCAATTTTTCCTACTCACTGTTGCAAATGTTCTTAGAAACCTTTAATCTTTTTGACAGTTGAATGAATGGTCACATCTCTTTTCTCTGGCCACGTTATTGTTGTTGCCAAAATTGAAAAGTTACCATTGGTATATGACAAACATCCCTTAATTTGAAGGTTAGTCAGTAAGCCTTGAAAAAATGTTACAGTAGCAGTACTTTCTCTAATAGTACTGTATTGACTTGTAAGAAACAATATGCTGACTGCGAGCACTGCGGCTTCAGTGTTTGTACTGTTGTGTTGAAATGGGGCAAGCACGTTACATAGTGATAAGGAATTAAGCCAAATTCCTGCATGATGCAATCTGCAGCAGCTTCTCAAACCTAGACTATGATTACACCGTAAAAATTACGTTCAAAAGAATAAAAGGGCAATGATGCAATAAAAGTCTAACATTTTCTAAAAAATGACCAGTAAATTATAAAAAACCGAAAATGCAAATAAATGGAAAATTAAAGTAGGCTATATTGATTCGTGTTGAAGTGAAACAAGTTTATATTGTATCCTACATTTTCTTGATGTCTCATAAAAAAATATGACATTTCATCAACTTCCGAGCCCTTCATCACTCATCAAATCGCCACTGGTTTCCCCACCTCACTTCTCATGTTCCCATCATATCCACTCTTTTTGTTCTTATTGCTTACTTCAAGTTGTCCAACTTACCTGATAGATGAGTTCCAGTCGAAAATCTTCTTTTCTTCTCTTCGTTTACTCCGTTGGGTTCCGTCATGAATTGTCCTTCCCCAGTATCCCCCTCCCGGACATCCGATTGGGGGGATAGTTTACGTCCGGAATTTTTACCAGGGAAAGACTCATCATGCCATATTTACTATTGTTGTTGGGATAGGTGAATGCGGTAGCTTCCCATTGCTTTCCGCATACCACTCTCTCTTTCGCATCTTAAAAGATCCCAGGGGGCACCAGCGTGGAGGTGAGGAGAGTGGATTTGACTAATTAGGCCCTCCGGACTTCACCGAAATTTCACCGCAAGAGTTAAATATCAGTTCCATCAGGGTTTTTGACCCGATCAGAGACCGGGAAATCCCAATTAGCCTTTGCCCCCCGTTTTGAGTCTAAAACATTATAAAGGTTATCAATATGAAAAGATCAACAGCTAAGATCCTTATAGATACGTTTAGTTATAGGATTAGAATGCTGAAAGGAATGTAGACGAAGTGTGGAACAAACAAATGGTGGACATTTAAAATCAATCAATAAGGATAAATTGACTGTTTGGAGTTAAGTTAATAGCGAGAGTAGAACAGGCTGTCGGATTGCATGCTAATTGTAGAAAGTTATTGTGAAACCCGTCTAAATAAATTGTGGTACATCATAACTAATATAGAGGTTGATGAAAATAAAAAACTAAGATCCTTATCGAACATGACACCAAGAAAGGTAGTCATTCAGGATGATTTAAGATTAAATGTAGGCTATATCATTGAAATAATTTAACATTATTACTAAAAAAATGAACATGATATTGTTCTGTCTACATCAATAAAAAGATTATTAGAATGACACTAATTTTTTAATTCACAAATATCATTAAGTAAATTTTAGCTTGCATAATACCTAGATGCGAAATAGATAGAAAATGAAGTAAAATTTCTAAGAAGATTCAGAAAACTATCACTTCAATATGTTTTATTAATTTATGCAGTGATAAGAGACGTTGTGAAACAAATGCTAAAAAAAGCATGCACTGAATATAATTTATTAAAGTCATAATTATAGGATTGATAGAATTCTGAAAAAAAAAAAAATGTTTTAACTTCAATATTTATATTCTTGTGGAGTGGGGGGCAAACAGTTGGGTATAGGGTAATTTTGATTGTTCTAAGGAAGACCCTTGAGTCTTGTTGACCTTGAGTGAAAATATGTCTGCAGAGCTCACATTTGACGTGAGCGAGAAATTGCGTGTGAAGATTTATTTTAAGTGTTGTGCACTTATCTTTTGACTGACACAAAAGACAGGTAGGCTTACAATAACATTACAAGTCTCCATGATGGTCAGCAACACACAACCACTGCTCAGACAATTTCAATAGTCTGTGCTTTGTAGAATTGCCCGGTGTTAATACTAATCATTCATATTGTGAATATGTGTACGTTACACTGTTTAACATGAATATTAGAATAATCTTACGCTCGCCTTTCTGTATTTGTTGTGCACACCAGAAAAAGCATAGTTAAAATTACAGCACTTTTCATTACCAGGATGATCCATTAAAGTTACACGAAAATGCTAAGCTCACTGAACAGGTGCTACAAAGAGCAAACAGCCCGTCTCAACAATATCGCAATAAAAAGGTAGCTACCTATTCTCATACGCACTGAGCACTCATTCTCGAAATTCTTTCATGCAGCAAGTCTTGATGTCCACCTGTATGTAGGCAACAATTTCGCACGACTTTCCACAAGTAGCATATATACAGGGGCTCTTTTATTGCAAATGAGCGGTGTGTCGTAAGCGAAACATACGGGAGCTCCAAATGTTTTTTTTTTTTTCCGTTTCTCTACAGGGTGTTCATTTCAAAGTGTGTCATGACGTCACTGTTGTTGGGTCACCGATTTGAAGCGACTTTCAGCTTATATGTTAGAGAAGTTGCCTATTATTTAAGGCGTTCTTCAATCTGAACTTGAGAACGTGTATGGTATAACTTGAACTTCGTAGCAACAGATGGCGGTCTGTACGGTCTGTGCTACCATAACCTCTTTCGAACTGTGTTTTGCGCCGGCAAGTCGTACGCAGGGTATTTGTTATCATCGGTTGCGTACGATAACATTCCACAACACAAATAAAATGCTCTGTATCCATATTGACCGTCGAAGTTACGTAAGTAACCGTCTTAACCCTCTCCCCATATCCCGACAATACGTATTTCCAAACAGTTTACATTCCTGCCACTACCGGCGTTACCGTACGTATCGGTACGTACTCTTCAGAATGAACGCCGTACTTGCTAGGCAACTTCTCTGCCTCATAGGTTATACACCTCTGCGGAAGTGTAGGAAGATTGAATTCTCTAGGCTCATCGGCTAGCCACATGTCGGCATACAGCGAGCCATGACACACTTTGAACTGAACACCCAGTACATACTATTATATCTGTTGTTGATAGTCCTGTACGCGGTTTGTAACAGCTGGAATTGCCTAAATCCCAAGAGACACTAACCCTATACGTCGTTAAAATTTACATATTTCCACACATTCGAACATGCAAGCTATTAAAAAAATCTGTACAAACTAATTTCAAGAATTACGGAGATTTGCCCCTTCAAGACGTTATGAAAATGCAATAATTAAACCTGAATATTTCTCAAAGAAAAGTCGATTTCGGTACCGTAATTTGTTTTCATGATAAATACGCTGAGAATCCAGATATGAAACTGATAAGTATTGCATTTCTTTTTAGATCTTTAATAGTATTAACGGTGATCTAAATGAGGGGTTGGAAAGCAACGGTGGATTGTTAATGTTTAGGTGAGGGGTTTGGACTTTTTCCATTGCTGGTTGTCACAATCAAAAAATTAAGACACAACGTTTCGAAGACGAAGGGAGAACCACCCTTCGAAACGTTGTGTCTTAATTTTTTGATTGTGACAACCAGCAATGGAAAAAGTCCAAACCCCTCACCTAAACATTAGTATTAACGGTATTAATAATAATGAAATATACTAATTATTTATACCTTATTTTGTAATATTACAATTATATTATAATAATTATTATTGGTGATGTTTCATGTTTTTGTTGATACGTATTTTCGTGACTTCGCATACATTTTGCACTGATCTCCAAATTTAAAATAGGCTACTATTGAAATACAATTTACGGTTGACAGAATTTCAAACTTTCAGAAGCACTGCATTTTATGTTTTTTTTTTTTGTTTCTATTTATCGATAAGAAAGGATGGTCATAAAACAATGTAATAAATTAAAATCAAACAACCTCATTGTCCTCAGTAATTTTTAAATTACGTCATGTGTTCGGTAGTGTTTTTAAATGTGCCTGTCCAGTCGAGGCTTAATTTTATCAGCCCCCAATATACACATTTATTCCTAGAATCGTCATTGACGCTACAAAACGTAAATGTTTTTATTATCTAGTTATTGTTGCAGTTTTCAAGCAGAAATCGTAATATAACTTAGAAAGCTTACCTGAGTGGAAAGACGTTCATCCTTGGAATCGAACCGAGCTCCTCAATACACATACTCTCCATAAAGCGCAATATTTGCTTGCTTTCAATGAAACCAAAAACCATTATGGCCGTCCAATATGCCATTTGCATTGTTGAAGACGGCATTGTTACGTTGAGCGATGAACGCGAATTCCATAGAGAATGAAGAAATGGAACTAACGTCAGTGAGTAGAAGCTATACTTCAGTTGAGGTCCATGTCTCCAAAACTGAAGACTGCTTACTCTCCCAAGTTATCTGGCTATTCAAACAATTAGACACTAGCTAGCGAGATACGAAAGACTTAGCAAAGTAGACAACCCTTCTAGTTACGAGAACATGATTTTAAGAACGGAAAATAGCAATTAGTTCTTAAGTGATTGATAAATTACATGATTGGAACAGTGTTGCCACGACCTACTGACGAAAATCAGGAGAAAATCATCGAAAAGGAAAACAGGAGATTACAGTAGATTAATTAAACATGAATTTCCTCTTTGTATTATAATATTAATTACAAAACAGTGTAATGTAAGAAAGATGATACTGTTGTATTACTATATAGGACATCCCTAACCAACGAAATAGAACAATTTTGCTAAATATAATTACTGTCATCTCTACTCAGCGTACGTAACTAAGTCATGCAATTTTGTTTTTACACAGTAATGTCTTATTGACAATGTTTCACATTAAAATGTATTAATGAGGAATTTTTCGTATATTCACAAAAGATTTTCAATACAACGAGATTTGTTTTAAAGGTGATATTAAATACAGCAGGCCTACTTCATTAACTGCAATTATAACAAACGAAAAATTATCCCCCTTCTTGCTTTTACATTACTATCCTTTAAACTGTTCATCTTTTCCCACTCTGATTTATAATATTCTGGTAGTATTTACTTTTCTTTCTTTCTGGGACACTTTCACTCATTTTAAAAGATCGCTGTGCAAGGTATGAAACACAAAAATGCCATTACCTACACTTCATTTTCTCACTGTTTCACGTGCACACAATCAGAAACAAATTTCACTACTGAATAAGTTTCGTTCTTCCTCTGTTCCCAGGGTCCCCGAAACAATAATGAAATAACTTAATTCTGTCGTTTATTTTCATAAGGGGATATGTCCAAAATAACAAATGTTGGAAAACCGCAACAAAAAAATCATAACAGACTTAAAGTATATTAAAATGTTCATGGATTCTGAATATATGTATCTATAGTGATCTAATTAGAAAAAAATATATGAACATTTTAATTTAACTTATAGTTTTTGCGATTTTCCAACACTTTGTTATTTTACACATGTCTCCTTTTGCAAATTGACGACAGTTATCACATGCTTACGTTGCATGAAGATTATATACTTGTATGTGTGTGTGAGGAAGAGGGTGTGCATCCTTTCGTAGTAAGGTTTCAAACATTCGAGGCGACTCCTTGCTTCTTGTAAGCATCATTGTGGCGACGCATTATGAGCAGGGAGACAAATGACTTGTGTATAAGATGCAAAAATAAGACATGATGGCATAATATATGTGTACTAAAGTAATGAGTTGAAAATCCGGGCATA
Source organism: Periplaneta americana (assembly GCA_025594305.2). Classification (NCBI taxonomy): domain Eukaryota; kingdom Metazoa; phylum Arthropoda; class Insecta; order Blattodea; family Blattidae; genus Periplaneta; species Periplaneta americana. The sequence goes on along the minus strand of JAJSOF020000011.1, from coordinate 56,809,971 downwards.
GGACTAGGTGACTGCAGCATGCCAAAAAGGCAGGAGAAATTAGGACTTTTGACAAAAAAAAAATCAGTGGAGCAGTAGATTCAATGGAAAAACAGGAAATCTCCTGCTAAATCAGTAGGTATGGCAACACTGGATTGGAAGCCCGAAATTTTTTTTGGATATGTAAAGTATATCTACTGACTTGTTATCCTGAGGAGCCAAAGAGCAATTATTAAGGTATTTTACCTTGTTGAGTTACCCTAATCAAAACCCAATGTCAGTTTCCTGAAGAAATTGTAATATTTTTATTCTCTTGTTTTAATGGGGTCTTCTAATTAGTCTGTTTTCCCCTTCTTTTATCTTTGTTACATTTTGTGAAGTTTAAACATTAAATTTAAAACAATTACTGAAATTTTATCTGAATGTAAAAATGAGTGGAGTTTATACAGATTAGAAGAATTTCGGTGACAGTGTTTTGAGAGACGAATTCTGAGCATAGTGTAACTGGAAAAGTTCTCTACCATATCATTCCTTTGCGCTCATATTTCTCAGAAATAATAGTTTTATATAGTTGTTATTGATCCCATTATGTTTTAAACATGTTTACAAACACATATTTTGTAAACATGTCTACATTGCACTTTTCAGTTGCAACAAATAATTTTGCATAATGTTTCTGTTACATTTACTGTTTAAGAGTAACTATTTTAATACTTTTATTAATAATAAATCAGTTTACCTTCTGGATATTTTGCAACTCTGCTACAAGACGCGTGCTTCACCTAAGCCTGAGCACCGCCGGAACAGGGTGTAAGAGTAGTCTCCTCGTGACTGCCAACAATGCTGCAGGGAAGAGTGTTTCCGTGTGTTGGCAAGTGCTACTGAATTCACATCGATGGTGCAGCAATTTTTTCTGGAAACAAAATCGATTTATTACTAAATAGAAATAAAAAATGGCGAAGAAAGATTCTATTCCTTTTATCTGTGAATTTCATGTTATTGGAGACCTTCCACCCTATACAAATTAAACTTACCATTATTCACAGTTGAGATGCAGCTCTTTGCTTGTTTCATTCTCTATGAATTGAAACAACCCAGAACTCACCACGTGGAGGTGGCTGCATGTCGAGTTCCGCCCTGCCCATCCCAACCTCCCTACCATGTGGGCAAGTACATTCCATTATTAATTCTTTGTCATTTTCAATTGGTGTTCAAACTCTTCGACTTGAATCAATATTTAGGTTTTCATTTCATATCTTTTTTGTCTCAATTTATAAAAGTCACATTATTAAGATACTCCAGTACAATCTAATCAATCACTGCATGTCAGTGCGACGAAAAATATGAAGAAATGCTTGATGTCATGTACTGTACAAGATGGTCCTCATCATAATAATGTCAGGAGTTATTTCCAGAGTCTGTTATATTGAGGCGACAAAGATGTCTTTCCACGCAGTTCTCACTATTTGCCAATATAAATAAGTCGACAGCGTCTCTTCTTGTTTTACGCCTGTCTTCCACCCAGAGTTCACTGCCTTCTATGCTAAGTTACACTTTCGTAGCACACCATTGCAGTTTACTCCAACTTCGGTTTTGTTTCACGTTTAATAAAATCTTGTGAATTTTCTGTTGCAGAAGAAGAATCGTAATTTTCGATTGCGAACACTGAAGTCCCTTTGTGTTATGCATTATCTAAAATTTCTACATTGCTGTACCATAAATATTATTGAATATTGCAGACAAAAGCAAAATTTAGATTCTATCCTTCATCAGGTGTTGCAATATCAAAGTTTAAGTCTCCTTTGAGATGGTGTATTATCAACTGTTTCATATTTCAACGTTGTATATATTGTGACGTGTATGTCTTTGTAAGGTACAATTTCAATTCTGTTTTCTATTGTAATTTCCGTTATTACGTCCATATAATAAAGTATTTCTTCAGTCAAATAAATGTTCTCGAATACAAGATTATTGAATCTGTATAATATGTAATGAGATTTCTTCAAGTCATTGCTCAAAATTCAGACAAACAAAATTATTTGTTGCAAAATTGCAGTGCCAGATAATCTACAATTGGTGAAATAATTTAGAGAGCGGAATTGTAGACCATTATCGGAAGTTAGCTGTGCATTTTACTATTGATCGTCCATGCGAAAACCAAAGCACTAGAATCTTTCCTTATTTGATCAGACAGTCGTATCCAAAGAAACTACAGACTATACCGAATTCGACGAGTTTTATTTTAATTTACTAAGAGCTTACCATCAAATACGTATGGTAAAATTAAATACTGTAGTACATAATACAACTGAAGTATTGTACCTAATGTAGATGTAAATATAACGCACGCGCAATAGGTACAACCACGCAATCTAATGGTCAGTATCGGTGAAGATTATACAGGGATTATTATACCTTGTGGCCCAACTGCTCCCTCTTAAAGGCGATAAAAGAAAACTCATCTAACAAAAGAGCACGAAAGCTTCTCTACATTGCTGGGGCAATGCATTCATGAAATCAAATGATGGCGATTGTCCCTGGTTTAGATCCATGATTAAATATACTGAAAGAGATATGTAGGTGATAATAATTCTGATTATTATTATTATTAATGTTATTATTATTATTTCGCTACTATCACTTGGGAATAATTGTAATCGCTACTATCACTTGGGAATAATTGTAATCGCTACTATCACTGGGGAATAATTGTAAGCAGGGCTACTATCCCCACTTGGGAATAATTGTAAATCGCTACTAACACTTGGGAATAATTGTAATGTAACCGAATAACTACTACTTGGGAATAATTGTAATCGCTACTACTTGGGAATAATTTGGGAATAATTGTAATTGTAATCGCTATCACTTGGGGAATAATAATCGCTACTATCACTTGGGAATAATTGTAATCGCTACTATCACTTGGGAATAATTGTAAAATCGCTACTATCACTTGGGAATAATTGTAATCGCTACTATCACTTGGGAATAATTGTAATCGCTACTATCACTTGGGAATAATTGTATCACTACTATCACTTGGGAATAATTGTAATCGCTACTACTTGGGAATAATTGTAATCGCTACTATCACTTGGGAATAATTGTAATCGCTACTATCACTTGGGAATAATTGTAATCGCTACTATCACTTGGGAATAATTGTAATCGCTACTATCACTTGGGAATAATTGTAATCGCTACTATCACTTGGGAATAATTGTAATCGCTACTATCACTTGGGAATAATTGTAATCGCTACTATCACTTGGGAATAATTGTAATCGCTACTATCACTTGGGAATAATTGTAATCGCTACTATCACTTGGGAATAATTGTAATCGCTACTATCACTTGGGAAATTGTAATACTAATCACTTGGGAATAATTGTAACTACTATCACTTGGGAATAATTGTAATCGCTACTATCACTTGGGAATAATTACTAATCGAATAACTATCACTTGGGAATAATTGTAATCGCTACTATCACTTGGGAATAATTGTAATCGCTACTATCACTTGGGAATAATTAATCGCTACTATCACTTGGGAATAATAATTGTAACTTGGGAATAATTACTAACACTTGGGAATAATTGTAATCGCTACTATCACTTGGGAATAATTGTAATCGCTACTATCACTTGGGAATAATTGTAATCGCTACTATCACTTGGGAATAATTGTAATCGCTACTATCACTTGGGAATAATTGTAATCGCTACTATCACTTGGGAATAATTGTAATCGCTACTATCACTTGGGAAATAATTGTAATCGCTACTATCACTTGGGAATAATTGTAATCGCTACTATCACTTGGGAATAATTGTAATAATACTAACACTTGGCTACTAACACTTGGGAATAATTGTAATAATCGCTACTATCACTTGGGAATAATTACTATCACTTGGGAATAATTGTAATCGCTACTATCACTTGGGAATAATTGTAATCGCTACTATCACTTGGGAATAATTGTAATCGCTACTATCACTTGGGAATAATTGTAATCGCTACTATCACTTGGGAATAATTGTAATCGCTACTATCACTTGGGAATAATTGTAATCGCTACTATCACTTGGGAATAATTGTAATCGCTACTAACACTTGGGAATAATTGTAATCGCTACTATCACTTGGGAATAATTGTAATCGCTACTATCACTTGGGAATAATTGTAATCGCTACTATCTTGGGAATAACTGTAATCGCTATTATCACTTGGGAATAATTGTAATTGCTACTATCACTTGGGAATAATAGTAATCGCTATTATCACTTGGAAGTAACCATAATTGCTACTATAACTTGGGATTAATTGTAATTGCTACTATCACTTGGGAATAATTGTAATCGCTACTATCACTTGGGAATAATTGTAATCGCTACTATCACTTGGGAATAATTGTAATCTACTACTATCACTTGGGAATAATTGTAATCGCTACTATCACTTGGGAATAATTGTAATCGCTACTATCACTTGGGAATAATTGTAATCGCTACTATCACTTGGGAATAATTGTAATCGCTACTATCACTTGGGAATAATTGTAATCGCTACTATCACTTGGGAATAATTGTAATCGCTACTATCACTTGGGAATAATTGTAATCGCTACTATCACTTGGGAATAATTGTAATCGCTACTATCACTTGGGAATAATTGTAATCGCTACTATCACTTGGGAATAATTGTAATCGCTGCTATCACCTGGGAACAATTGTAATCGCTACTATCACCTGGGAATAACTGTAATCGCTACTATCACTTGGGAATAATTGTAATCGCTACTATCACTTGGGAATAATAGTAATCGCTACTATCACTTGGAAGTAACTATAATCGCTACTATCACTTGGGAATAATTGTAATCGCTACTATCACTTGGGAATAATTGTAATCGCTACTATCACTTGGGAATAATTGTAATCGCTACTATCACTTGGGAATAATTGTAATCGCTACTATCACTTGGGAATAATTGTAATCGCTACTATCACTTGGGAATATTTGTAATCTACTATCACTTGGGAATAATTGTAATTGCCACTATCACTTGGGAATAATTGTAATCGCTACTATCACTTGGGAATAATTGTAATCGCTACTATCACTTGGGGAATTGTAATCGCTACTATCACTTGGGAATAATTGTAATCGCTACTATCACTTGGGAATAATTGTAATCGCTACTATCACTTGGGAATAATTGTAATCGCTACTATCACTTGGGAATAATTGTAATCGCTACTATCACTTGGGAATAATTGTAATCGCTACTATCACTTGGGAATAATTGTAATCGCTACTATCACTTGGGAATAATTGTAATCGCTACTATCACTTGGGAATAATTGTAATCTACTATCACTTGGGAATAATTGTAATCGCTACTATCACTTGGGAATAATTGTAATCGCTACTACTTGGGAATAATCACTTGGGAATAATTGTAATCGCTATCGCTAATCTACTACACTTGGGAATACTATCACTTGGGAATAATAATGTAATCGCTACTATCACTTGGGAATAATTGTAATCGCTACTATCACTTGGGAATAATTGTAATCGCTACTATCACTTGGGAATAAATAATTGTAATCGCTACTATCACTTGGGAATAATTGTAATCGCTACTATACACTTGGGAATAATTGTAATCGCTACTATCACTTGGGAATAATTGTAATCGCTACTATCACTTGGGAATAATTGTAATCGCTACTATCACTTGGGAATAATTGTAATCGCTACTATCACTTGGGAATAATTGTAATCGCTACTATCACTTGGGAATAATTGTAATCGCTACTACTATCACTGGGGAATAATTGTAATCGCTACTATCACTGGGAAATTGTAATCGCTACTATCACTTGGGAATAATTGTAATCGCTACTATCACTTGGGAATAATAATTGTAATCGCTACTATCACTTGGGAATAATTGTAATCGCTACTATCACTTGGGAATAATTGTAATCGCTACTATCACTTGGGAATAATTATAATCGCTACTATCACTTGGGAATAATTGGAATACTTGGGAATAATTGTAATCGCTAACACTTGGAAATAATTTGTAATCGCTACTATCACTTGGGAATAATTGTAATCGCTACTATCACTTGGGAATAATTGTAATCGCTACTACTACTATCACTTGGGAATAATAATTGTAATCTACTACTATCACTGGGAATAATTGTAATCGCTACTACTTGGGAATAATTGTAATCGCTACTATCACTTGGGAATAATTGTAATCGCTACTATCACTTGGGAAGTGGGAATAATTGTAATCGCTACTATCACTTGGGAATAATTGTAATCGCTACTATCACTTGGGAATAATTGTAATAATCGCTACTATCACTTGGGAATAATTGTAATCGCTACTATCACTTGGGAATAATTGTAATCGCTACTATCACTTGGGAATAATTGTAATCGCTACTATCACTTGGGAATAATTGTAATCGCTACTATCACTTGGGAATAATTGTAATCGCTACTATCACTTGGGAATAATTGTAATCGCTACTATCACTTGGGAATAATTGTAATCGCTACTATCACTTGGGAATAATTGTAATCGCTACTATCACTTGGGAATAATTGTCGCTACTATCACTTGGGAATAATTGTAATCGCTAACTATCACTATTGGGAATAATTGTAATCGCTACTATCACTTGGGAATAATTGTAATCGCTACTATCACTTGGGAATAATTGTAAACTATCACTTGGGAATAATTGTAATCGCTACTATCACTTGGGAATAATTGTAATCGCTACTATCACTTGGGAATAATTGTAATCGCTACTAACACTTGGGAATAATTGTAATCGCTACTATCACTTGGGAATAATTGTAATCGCTACTATCACTTGGGAATAATTGTAATCGCTACTATCACTTGGGAATAATTGTAATCGCTACTATCACTTGGGAATAATTGTAATCGCTACTATCACTTGGGAATAATTGTAATCGCTACTATCACTTGGGAATAATTGTAATCGCTATCACTTGGGAATATAATCGCACTTGGGAATAATTGTAATCGCTACTATCATGGGAATAATTGGGAATAATTGTAACGCGCTACTATCACTTGGGAATAATTGTAATCGCTACTATCACTTGGGAATAATTGTAATCGCTACTATCACTTGGGAATAAATTGTAATCGCTACTATCACTTGGGAATAATTGTAATCGCTACTATCACTTGGGAATAATTGTAATCGCTACTATCACTTGGGAATAATTGTAATCGCTACTATCACTTGGGAATAATTGTAATCGCTACTACTATCACTTGGGAATAATTGTAATCGCGCTACTATCACTTGGGAATAATTGTAATCGCTACTATCACTTGGGAATAATTGTAATCGCTACTATCACTTGGGAATAATTGTAATCGCTACTATCACTTGGGAATAATTGTAATCGCTACTATCACTTGGGAATAATTGTAATCGCTACTAACTTGGGAATAATTTAATAATCGCTACTATCACTTGGGAATAATTGTAATCGCTACTACTATCACTTGGGAATAATTGTAATCGCTACTATCACTTGGGAATAATTATAATCTACTATCACTTGGGAATAATTGTAATCGCTACTATCACTTGGGAATAATTGTAATCGCTACTATCACTTGGGAATAATTGTAATCGCTACTATCACTTGGGAATAATTGTAATCGCTACTATCACTTGGGAATAATTGTAATCGCTACTATCACTTGGGAATAAATAATCGCTACTATCACTTGGGAATAATCACTTGGGAATAATTGTAATCGCTACTATCACTTGGGAATAATTGTAATCGCTACTATCACTTGGGAATAATTGTAATCGCTACTATCACTTGGGAATAATTGTAATCGCTACTATCACTTGGGAATAATTGTAATCGCTACTATCACTTGGGAATAATTGTAATCGCTACTATCACTGGGAATAATTGTAATCGCTACTATCACTTGGGAATAATTGTAATCGCTACTACCACTTGGGAATAATTGTAATCGCTACTATCACTTGGGAATAATTGTAATCGCTACTATCACTTGGGAATAATTGTAATCGCTACTCACTTGGGAATAATTGTAATCGCTACTATCACTTTCGAATAATTGTAATCGTTACTAACTCTTGGGAATAATTTTAATCGCTATCACTTGGGAATAATTGTAATCGCTACTATCACTTGGGAATAATTGTAATCGCTACTATCACTTGGGAATAATTGTAATCGCTACTATCACTTGGGAATAATTGTAATCGCTACTATCACTTGGGAATAATTGTAATCGCTACTATCACTTGGGAATAATTGTAATCGCTACTCACTTGGGAACTGTAAACTTGGGAATAATTGTAATCGCTACTATCACTTGGGAATAATTTAATCGCTACTATCACTTGGGAATAATTGTAATCGCTACTATTGGGAATAATTGTAATACTATCACTACTATCACACTTGGGAATAATTGTAATCGCTACTATCACTTGGGAATAATTGTAATCGCTACTATCACTTGGGAATAATTGTAAACGCTACTATCACTTGGGAATAATTGTAATCGCTACTATCACTTGGGAATAATTGTAATCGCTACTATCACTTGGGA
>JAJSOF020000011.1:56771319-56801205 GCA_025594305.2 Periplaneta americana | reverse complement strand
TAGCGTTTACAATTATTCCTGGGGATAGTAGCGCTTGTAGCGATTAATTATTCCCAATTAGTATTACAATTATTCCCAAGTGATAGTAGCGATTACAATTATTCCCAAGTGTTAGTAGCGATTACAATTATTCCCAAGTGTTAGTAGCGATTACAATTATTCCCAAGTGTTAGTAGCGTTTACAATTATTCCCTGGGGATAGTAGCGCTTACAATTATGCCCCAGTGATAGTAGCGATTACAATTATTCCCAAGTGATAGTAGCGATTACAATTATTCCCAAGTGTTAGTTGCGTTTACAATTATTCCCAAGTGATAGTAGCGATTACAATTATTCCCAAGTGATAGTATTACAATAGCGATTACAATTATTCCCAAGTGATTAGTAGCGATTACAATTATTCCCAAGTGATAGTAGCGATTACAATTATTCCCAAGTGATAGTAGCGATTACAATTATTCCCAAGTGATAGTAGCGATTACAATTATTCCCAAGTGATAGTAGCGATTACAATTATTCCCAAGTGATAGTAGCGATTACAATTATTTCCAAGTGATAGTAGCGATTACAATTATTCCCAAGTGATAGTAGATTACAATTTTACAATTATTCCCAAGTGATAGTAGCGATTACAATTATTCCCAAGTGATTAGTATTCCAAGCGAGCGATTACAATTATTCCCAATTATTAGCGATTACAATTATTCCCAAGTGATAGTAGCGATTACAATTATTCCCAAGTGATAGTAGCGATTACAATTATTCCCAAGTGATAGTAGCGATTACAATTATTCCCAAGTGATAGTAGCGATTACAATTATTCCCAAGTGATAGTAGCGATTACAATTATTCCCAAGTGATAGTAGCGATTACAATTATTCCCAAGTAGTGATAGTATTCCCAAGTGTTACGATTACAATTATTCCCAAGTGATAGTAGCGATTACAATTATTCCCAAGTGATAGTAGCGATTACAATTATTCCCAAGTGATAGTAGCGATTACAATTATTCCCAAGTGATTAGTAGCGATTACAATTATTCCCAAGTGATAGTAGCGATTACAATTATTCCCAAGTGATAGTAGCGATTACAATTATTCCCAAGTGATAGTAGCAATTATTAAGTGATAGTATTTATTCCCAAGTGATAGTACGATTACAATTATTCCAAAGTGATAGTAGCGATTACAATTATTCCCAAGTGTTAGTAGCGATTTACAATTATTCCCAAGGATAGTAGCGATTACAATTATTCCCCAGTGATAGTAGCGATTACAATTATTCCCAAGTGATAGTAGCGATTACAATTATTCCCAAGTGATAGTAGCGATATTCCCACCAGAAGGCGACAATTATTCCCAAGTGATTGTAGCGATTACAATTATTCCAAGTGATATTAGTGTTTACAAATTATTCCCAAGCGACAGAGGATTATTCCAACCCGGTGATAGTAGCCCGCCCACACATTATTCCAGTGCTATAAGGAATTCCCAAGTGATAGTAGCGATTACAATTAAACAACACGATAGTAGCGAACAATTATTCCCAAGTGATAGTAGCGATTACAATTATTCCCAAGTGTTAAAAGCGATTACAATTATTCCCGAAATAGCGATTACAATTATTCCCAAGGAAGTAGCGAACGGATTCCCAAGTGATAGTAGAAGAAGATTCCCAAGTGAATAGTACCGATTACAATTATTCCAAGTGATAGTTTACAATTATTAACATCTAGCGTTTACAATTATTCCCAAGTGAAGTAGCAATTACAATTATTCCCAAGTGATAGTAGCGATTACAATTATTCCCAGACTGATAGTAGCGATTACAATTATTTGACAAGAGAAGTAGAAGATTAAATTATTCCCAAGTGATAGTAGAGATTACAATTATTCCCAAGGATAGAGAACGATTACAATTATTCCCAAGTGAAAATTAAATTATTCTAGAGGAAGTGAGAGATTACAATTATTCCCAAGTGAGGAGAATTAAAGAAGACAAAACATTATCATCAAAAAGCGATTACAATTATTCCCAACAACCATAAGCGATTACAATTATTCCCAATAATAGTAAATTAAATTATTCCCAAAAAGTAGACAATTATTCAACAAACCATTACAATTATTCCCAAGTGATAGTATCTGCAAAGATTACTCCCCAGAGGATAGTAGCGATTACAATTATTCCCAAGTGATGGTAGACATTAAATTATTCCCAAGTGATAGTAGCGATTAAATTCAAATTAGCCCAAGTGATGTATCGATTACATTATTCCCAAGTGAAGTAGCGATTACAATTATTCCCAACTGATAGTAGCGATTACAATTATTCCCAAGTGATAAAGCATTACAATTATTCAAGTGATAGTAGAAAATTCCTGATAAATGATAGATTACAATTATTCCCAAGTGATAGTAGCGATTAAATTATTCCCCGCAACCAGTAGCGAACCTTCCCAAGTGATAGTAGCGATTACAACCCAATCAGCATCCCAGGAACAAGTAGCGATTACAATTATTTCCAAAATAACAACTTAGAACACGAAGAGCGATTACAATTATTCCAAGTGATAGTAGCATTACAATTATTCCACCAGACATAGTAGCGATTAATTTATTCCACACTGATAGTACGATTACAATTATTCCCACAGTGATAGTAGCGATTACAATTATTCCCAAAGTAGCGATTAAATTATTCCCAAGTGATATCCTGGGCCTTCCCAAGTGATAGTAATGCGATTACAATTATTCCCAAAAGAATAAGTAGCGACAATTCTTCCTACATCGTGATAGTAGGAATTAAATTATGCCCCAAGTGATAAAGCGATTACAATTATTCCCATGATAGTAGGAAATCAATTATTTCAGAGAGAATAATAGTTCTAAAGATAAATTCCCAAGTGATAGTAGCGATTACAATTATTCCCAAATGATAGTATTATTCCCATAGTAGCAGAAATTCCATAGTGATTAAGTATTCCCAAGCGAAGACTTACAATTATTCCCAAGACACAATGATAGTAGACACAGATTACAATTAACTTCATATTAGTAGCGATTACAATTATTCCCAAGTGATAGTAGCGATTACAATTATTCCCAAGTGATAAGAGGACCCAGTTGGGCCGTAGGCTACGGACAATTATTCCAAGTGAGAAGACTGGTACAATTCCCAAGAATAGAGAATGGTGATTACAATTATTCCCAAGCGATAGCAAGGTGATTACAATTACCCCAAGTGACAAAAAACGAACTGGACTATTACCAACCGATAGCCTAGCGGTTACAATTATTCCAAGATCGTAGCGATTACAATTATTCCAATTCTAGTAGCGATTACAGAATTATTCCCAAGTGAAGTATAAAGATTAGAATTATTCAGATAGACATTTTTAATACAATGATAGTAGCACAATTGACTTCCCAAGTGATAGTAGCGATTACAATTATTCCCAAGTGATTAGCACTACAGGAACGATTACCCAAGATAATGGATTACAATTATTCCCAGCGACCCAGTAGGATTATGCAACTTCCATGATAGTAGCGCCCAATTATTCCCAAGCATAATCAGCAGCCAATTATTCCCAAATGAACTAGAGATTACAATTATTCCAAGTGATAGTAGCGATTAACATTATTCCCAAGCATTAGTTGAACAAAGGAAGAATTATTCCCAAGTGATAGTAGATTAAATTATTCCCAAGTGGACAATTATTCCCAAGTGATAGTTTAAAACCAGTACGCAGAGATTGATAAGCAAACAATTATTCCCAAGCGATAGTAGGACAATTAACCCAGAGTGATAGTAGAACATTACAAATCATTCCAAAGTGATAGTAGACATTACAATTATTCCCAAGTGATAGTAGCGATTACAATTATTCCCTTGGGATAGTAGCGATTACAATTATTCCCAACAGATAGTAGATTACAATTATTCCCAAGTGATAGTAGCGATTACAATTATTCCCAAGTACAGATCACTTACACAAGCTCCAATTATTCCCAAGGATAGTAATCCAACAATTATTCCCAGATGAACAAGCGATTACAATTATTCCCACCAATGATAGTAGCGAGGTACAATTATTCCCAAGTGATAGTAGGATTACAATTACCCCCAAGTGCCCGTAGCGAAGACAATTATTCACAAGTGATAGTAGCGATTACAATTATTCCCAAGTGATAGTAGCGATTAAATTATTCCCAAGTGATAGTACGATTACAATTATTCCCAATGGAAGACGAAAATTATTCTAGCTCCCCAAAAGGTAGCGATTACAATTATTCGACCAGAACAACTACCGTCCCAATCAGCCTGATGTCAAATTCTACAATTGTTCTCTAAGATAAGTAGCGATTACAATTAGTACTGGATGACAACCAAGCCCAGACCAGGCGAGGACAATTTTCCTCAGGATAGTAGCACGGTGGACCATCTATTCCCAATCAAGTAGGTCATAGAAAAAACGGACGATATTCAATTTTCCCCTGATAGTAGCATTACATATTATTTCCAAGTGATAGTAGCATTACAATTATTCCCAAGTGATAGTAGAATAACAATTATTCCCTGTGATTACAGGCGATTACAATTATTCCCAAGTGAGTAGAGCGATTACAAATTATAACATCCTAACTAATAGTAGCGATTACAATTATTCCCCATCGTGATGACAGTAGCGATTAAATTATTCCCAAGTGAAGTAGCCATTACAATTATTCACCAAAGCTGTTTACTATTCCTGGATAGAGCATATTTATTCCCAAGTGAAGAGTAGCGAATCAATTATTCCCGTGATATCGTAGCGATTACAATTATTCCCAAGTGGTACGACAATTATTCCCAAAAACGATTACAATTATCCCCAAGAGTAGATGAAGTGATCAGTTTATTATTCCCTGAACTAAGCGATTGCCCACACGATAGGCCTAAGCATTAAATTAAAAAACCAAGTCATGACGAACAGCCAACCACAACCCATTCCAAGTCAACGCAAGCAGTTTACAATTACCCAAGTGGAAGATTACATTATCTGGGCCAATTGGTAGCGATTCAAAAGTGATGACGATTAGAACTATTCCCAAAGAATTGCATCAGCATGGATAGAGCTTATTCTGGTCAGTAGCGATAACAATTCTTCCCAAGTGATAGTAACGATTTCAATTATTTCCAAGTGACAGTAGCGATTGATATTACTCCCAGGTGATAGTAGCGATTACAATTAGTCCAAGGTGATAGTAGCGATTCAGATTGCCAAGTAAAATGGAGAGCGATTACAATTATTCCCAAGTGATAGTAGCGATTGCAATTATTCCCACGTGGTAGTAGCGATTACAATTAATCCCAAGTAATAGTAGCGATTATAGTTACTTCCAAGTGATAGTCGTGTTTACTATTATTCCCAAGTAATAGTAGGAATTACAATTATTCCCAAGTGATAGTGGCGATAACAATTATTCCTAAGTGATAGTTGCGATTACAATTTGTCCCAAGTGATAGTATCGATTACAATTATTCCCAAGCGATAGATTCCTATGTAGTTGCGAACCCAAGTGAGAAGACCTGGGACCAGATTGCATTTATTCCCAAGTGATAGTAGCGATAAGAATTATTCCCAAGTGACAGTAGCTACTACAATTATTCCCAAGTGATAGTAGCGATTACAATTCTTCCAAAGTAGTAGTTGCGGTTACAATTATTCCCAAGTGTTAGTAGCGTTTACAATTATTCCCTGGGGATAGTAGCGCTTACAATTATGCCCCAGTGATAGTAGCGATTACAATTATTTCCAAGTGATAGTAGCGATTACAATTATTCCCAAGTGATAGTAGCGATTATAATTATTCCTATGTAATAGTAGCAATTATAATTATTCTTTATGAATGGGTATAAAAGTATTGCGCATGAGCATGGAAATATAATTTAGAAACAAGTAAGAGACGAAAATCTCTGATACAATGTGCCTTAGTAATTATAACATTATTAAGAGGATAATTAAATTTTAGTGAAGTAGTTTTCATAATATTAATAATGATAATAATAGTAATAATGATATTAATAATAATAATAATAATAATAATAACATTAATAATAATAATAATCAGAATTATTACCACCTACATATCTCTTTCAGTATATTTAATCATGGATCTAAACCAGGGACAATCGCCATCATTTGATTTCATGAATGCATTGCCCCAGCAATGTAGAGAAGCTTTCGTGCTCTTTTGTTAGATGAGTTTTCTTTTATCGCCTTTAAGAGGGAGCAGTTGGGCCACAAGGTATAATAATCCCTGTATAATCTTCACCGATACTGACCATTAGATTGCGTGGTTGTACCTATTGCGCGTGCGTTATATTTACATCTACATTAGGTACAATACTTCAGTTGTATTATGTACTACAGTATTTAATTTTACCATACGTATTTGATGGTAAGCTCTTAGTAAATTAAAATAAAACTCGTCGAATTCGGTATAGTCTGTAGTTTCTTTGGATACGACTGTCTGATCAATAAAGGAAAGATTCTAGTGCTTTGGTTTTCGCATGGACGATCAATATTAAAATGCACAGCTAACTTCCGATAATGGTCTACAATTCCGCTCTCTAAATTATTTCACCAATTGTAGATTATCTGGCACTGCAATTTTGCAACAAATAATTTTGTTTGTCTGAATTTTGAGCAATGACTTGAAGAAATCTCATTACATATTATACAGATTCAATAATCTTGTATTCGAGAACATTTTTTTGACTGAAGAAATACTTTATTATATGGACGTAATAACGGAAATTACAATAGAAAACAGAATTGAAATTGTACTTTACAAAGACATACACGTCACAATATATACAACGTTGAAATATGAAACAGTTGATAATACACCATCTCAAAGGAGACTTAAACTTTGATATTGCAACACCTGATGAAGGATAGAATCTAAATTTTGCTTTTGTCTGCAATATTCAATAATATTTATGGTACAGCAATGTAGAAATTTTAGATAATGCATAACACAAAGGGACTTCAGTGTTCGCAATCGAAAATTACGATTCTTCTTCTGCAACAGAAAATTCACAAGATTTTATTAAACGTGAAACAAAACCGAAGTTGGAGTAAACTGCAATGGTGTGCTACGAAAGTGTAACTTAGCATAGAAGGCAGTGAACTCTGGGTGGAAGACAGGCGTAAAACAAGAAGAGACGCTGTCGACTTATTTATATTGGCAAATAGTGAGAACTGCGTGGAAAGACATCTTTGTCGCCTCAATATAACAGACTCTGGAAATAACTCCTGACATTATTATGATGAGGACCATCTTGTACAGTACATGACATCAAGCATTTCTTCATATTTTTCGTCGCACTGACATGCAGTGATTGATTAGATTGTACTGGAGTATCTTAATAATGTGACTTTTATAAATTGAGACAAAAAGATATGAAATGAAAACCTAAATATTGATTCAAGTCGAAGAGTTTGAACACCAATTGAAAATGACAAAGAATTAATAATGGAATGTACTTGCCCACATGGTAGGGAGGTTGGGATGGGCAGGGCGGAACTCGACATGCAGCCACCTCCACGTGGTGAGTTCTGGGTTGTTTCAATTCATAGAGAATGAAACAAGCAAAGAGCTGCATCTCAACTGTGAATAATGGTAAGTTTAATTTGTATAGGGTGGAAGGTCTCCAATAACATGAAATTCACAGATAAAAGGAATAGAATCTTTCTTCGCCATTTTTTATTTCTATTTAGTAATAAATCGATTTTGTTTCAGAAAAATTGCTGCACCATCGATGTGAATTCAGTAGCACTTGCCAACACACGGAAACACTCTTCCCTGCAGCATTGTTGGCAGTCACGAGGAGACTACTCTTACACCCTGTTCCGGCGGTGCTCAGGCTTAGGTGAAGCACGCGTCTTGTAGCAGAGTTGCAAAATATCCAGAAGGTAAACTGATTTATTATTAATAAAAGTATTAAAATAGTTACTCTTAAACAGTAAATGTAACAGAAACATTATGCAAAATTATTTGTTGCAACTGAAAAGTGCAATGTAGACATGTTTACAAAATATGTGTTTGTAAACATGTTTAAAACATAATGGGATCAATAACAACTATATAAAACTATTATTTCTGAGAAATATGAGCGCAAAGGAATGATATGGTAGAGAACTTTTCCAGTTACACTATGCTCAGAATTCGTCTCTCAAAACACTGTCACCGAAATTCTTCTAATCTGTATAAACTCCACTCATTTTTACATTCAGATAAAATTTCAGTAATTGTTTTAAATTTAATGTTTAAACTTCACAAAATGTAACAAAGATAAAAGAAGGGAAAACAGACTAATTAGAAGACCCCATTAAAACAAGAGAATAAAAATATTACAATTTCTTCAGGAAACTGACATTGGGTTTTGATTAGGGTAACTCAACAAGGTAAAATACCTTAATAATTGCTCTTTGGCTCCTCAGGATAACAAGTCAGTAGATATACTTTACATATCCAAAAAAAATTTCGGGCTTCCAATCCAGTGTTGCCATACCTACTGATTTAGCAGGAGATTTCCTGTTTTTCCATTGAATCTACTGCTCCACTGATTTTTTTTTGTCAAAAGTCCTAATTTCTCCTGCCTTTTGGCATGCTGCAGTCACCTAGTCCTATGCCCGGATTTTCAACTCATTACTTTAGTACACATATATTATGCCATCATGTCTTATTTTTGCATCTTATACACAAGTCATTTGTCTCCCTGCTCATAATGCGTCGCCACAATGATGCTTACAAGAAGCAAGGAGTCGCCTCGAATGTTTGAAACCTTACTACGAAAGGATGCACACCCTCTTCCTCACACACACATACAAGTATATAATCTTCATGCAACGTAAGCATGTGATAACTGTCGTCAATTTGCAAAAGGAGACATGTGTTAAATAACAAAGTGTTGGAAAATCGCAAAAACTATAAGTTAAATTAAAATGTTCATATATTTTTTCTAATTAGATCACTATAGATACATATATTCAGAATCCATGAACATTTTAATATACTTTAAGTCTGTTATGATTTTTTTGTTGCGGTTTTCCAACATTTGTTATTTTGGACATATCCCCTTATGAAAATAAACGACAGAATTAAGTTATTTCATTATTGTTTCGGGGACCCTGGGAACAGAGGAAGAACGAAACTTATTCAGTAGTGAAATTTGTTTCTGATTGTGTGCACGTGAAACAGTGAGAAAATGAAGTGTAGGTAATGGCATTTTTGTGTTTCATACCTTGCACAGCGATCTTTTAAAATGAGTGAAAGTGTCCCAGAAAGAAAGAAAAGTAAATACTACCAGAATATTATAAATCAGAGTGGGAAAAGATGAACAGTTTAAAGGATAGTAATGTAAAAGCAAGAAGGGGGATAATTTTTCGTTTGTTATAATTGCAGTTAATGAAGTAGGCCTGCTGTATTTAATATCACCTTTAAAACAAATCTCGTTGTATTGAAAATCTTTTGTGAATATACGAAAAATTCCTCATTAATACATTTTAATGTGAAACATTGTCAATAAGACATTACTGTGTAAAAACAAAATTGCATGACTTAGTTACGTACGCTGAGTAGAGATGACAGTAATTATATTTAGCAAAATTGTTCTATTTCGTTGGTTAGGGATGTCCTATATAGTAATACAACAGTATCATCTTTCTTACATTACACTGTTTTGTAATTAATATTATAATACAAAGAGGAAATTCATGTTTAATTAATCTACTGTAATCTCCTGTTTTCCTTTTCGATGATTTTCTCCTGATTTTCGTCAGTAGGTCGTGGCAACACTGTTCCAATCATGTAATTTATCAATCACTTAAGAACTAATTGCTATTTTCCGTTCTTAAAATCATGTTCTCGTAACTAGAAGGGTTGTCTACTTTGCTAAGTCTTTCGTATCTCGCTAGCTAGTGTCTAATTGTTTGAATAGCCAGATAACTTGGGAGAGTAAGCAGTCTTCAGTTTTGGAGACATGGACCTCAACTGAAGTATAGCTTCTACTCACTGACGTTAGTTCCATTTCTTCATTCTCTATGGAATTCGCGTTCATCGCTCAACGCGTAACAATGCCGTCTTCAACAATGCAAATGGCATATTGGACGGCCATAATGGTTTTTGGTTTCATTGAAAGCAAGCAAATATTGCGCTTTATGGAGAGTATGTGTATTGAGGAGCTCGGTTCGATTCCCAGGATGAACGTCTTTCCACTCAGGTAAGCTTTCTAAGTTATATTACGATTTCTGCTTGAAAACTGCAACAATAACTAGATAATAAAAACATTTACGTTTTGTAGCGTCAATGACGATTCTAGGAATAAATGTGTATATTGGGGGCTGATAAAATTAAGCCTCGACTGGACAGGCACATTTAAAAACACTACCGAACACATGACGTAATTTAAAAATTACTGAGGACAATGAGGTTGTTTGATTTTAATTTATTACATTGTTTTATGACCATCCTTTCTTATCGATAAATACAAACAAAAAAAAAACATAAAATGCAGTGCTTCTGAAAGTTTGAAATTCTGTCAACCGTAAATTGTATTTCAATAGTAGCCTATTTTAAATTTGGAGATCAGTGCAAAATGTATGCGAAGTCACGAAAATACGTATCAACAAAAACATGAAACATCACCAATAATAATTATTATAATTTAAATGTAATATTACAAAATAAGGTATAAATAATTAGTATATTTCATTATTATTAATACCGTTAATACTAATGTTTAGGTGAGGGTTTGGACTTTTTCCATTGCTGGTTGTCACAATCAAAAATTAAGACACAACGTTTCGAAGGGTGGTTCTCCTTCGTCTTCGAAAACGTTGTGTCTTAATTTTGATTGTGACAACCAGCAATGGAAAAAGTCCAAACCCCTCACCTAAACATTAACAATCCACCGTTGCTTTCCAACCCCTCATTTAGATCACCGTTAATACTATTAAAGATCTAAAAAGAAATGCAATACTTATCAGTTTCATATCTGGATTCTCAGCGTATTTATCATGAAAACAAATTACGGTACCGAAATCGACTTTTCTTTTGAGAAATATTCAGGTTTAATTATTGCATTTTCATAACGTCTTGAAGGGGCAAATCTCCGTAATTCTTGAAATTAGTTTGTACAGATTTTTTTAATAGCTTGCATGTTCGAATGTGTGGAAATATGTAAATTTTAACGACGTATAGGGTTAGTGTCTCTTGGGATTTAGGCAATTCCAGCTGTTACAAACCGCGTACAGGACTATCAACAACAGATATAATAGTATGTACTGGGTGTTCAGTTCAAAGTGTGTCATGGCTCGCTGTATGCCGACATGTGGCTAGCCGATGAGCCTAGAGAATTCAATCTTCCTACACTTCCGCAGAGGTGTATAACCTATGAGGCAGAGAAGTTGCCTAGCAAGTACGGCGTTCATTCTGAAGAGTACGTACCGATACGTACGGTAACGCCGGTAGTGGCAGGAATGTAAACTGTTTGGAAATACGTATTGTCGGGATATGGGGAGAGGGTTAAGACGGTTACTTACGTAACTTCGACGGTCAATATGGATACAGAGCATTTTATTTGTGTTGTGGAATGTTATCGTACGCAACCGATGATAACAAATACCCTGCGTACGACTTGCCGGCGCAAAACACAGTTCGAAAGAGGTTATGGTAGCACACAGACCGTACAGACCGCCATCTGTTGCTACGAAGTTCAAGTTATACCATACACGTTCTCAAGTTCAGATTGAAGAACGCCTTAAATAATAGGCAACTTCTCTAACATATAAGCTGAAAGTCGCTTCAAATCGGTGACCCAACAACAGTGACGTCATGACACACTTTGAAATGAACACCCTGTAGAGAAACGGAAAAAAAAACATTTGGAGCTCCCGTATGTTTCGCTTACGACACACCGCTCATTTGCAATAAACAAGAGCCCCTGTATATATGCTACTTGTGGAAAGTCGTGCGAAATTGTTGCCTACATACAGGTGGACATCAAGACTTGCTGCATGAAAGAATTTCGAGAATGAGTGCTCAGTGCGTATGAGAATAGGTAGCTACCTTTTTTATTGCGATATTGTTGAGACGGGCTGTTTGCTCTTTGTAGCACCTGTTCAGTGAGCTTAGCATTTTCGTGTAACTTTAATGGATCAGTCCTGGTAATGAAAAGTGCTGTAATTTTAACTATGCTTTTTCTGGTGTGCACAACAAATACAGAAAGGCGAGCGTAAGATTATTCTAATATTCATGTTAAACAGTGTAACGTACACATATTCACAATATGAATGATTAGTATTAACACCGGGCAATTCTACAAAGCACAGACTATTGAAATTGTCTGAGCAGTGGTTGTGTGTTGCTGACCATCATGGAGACTTGTAATGTTATTGTAAGCCTACCTGTCTTTTGTGTCAGTCAAAAGATAAGTGCACAACACTTAAAATAAATCTTCACACGCAATTTCTCGCTCACGTCAAATGTGAGCTCTGCAGACATATTTTCACTCAAGGTCAACAAGACTCAAGGGTCTTCCTTAGAACAATCAAAATTACCCTATACCCAACTGTTTGCCCCCCACTCCACAAGAATATAAATATTGAAGTTAAAACATTTTTTTTTCAGAATTCTATCAATCCTATAATTATGACTTTAATAAATTATATTCAGTGCATGCTTTTTTTAGCATTTGTTTCACAACGTCTCTTATCACTGCATAAATTAATAAAACATATTGAAGTGATAGTTTTCTGAATCTTCTTAGAAATTTTACTTCATTTTCTATCTATTTCGCATCTAGGTATTATGCAAGCTAAAAATTACTTAATGATATTTGTGAATTAAAAAATTTAATGTCATTCTAATAATCTTTTTATTGATGTAGACAGAACAATATCATGTTCATTTTTTTAGTAATAATGTTAAATTATTTCAATGATATAGCCTACATTTAATCTTAAATCATCCTGAATGACTACCTTTCTTGGTGTCATGTTCGATAAGGATCTTAGTTTTTTATTTTCATCAACCTCTATATTAGTTATGATGTACCACAATTTATTTAGACGGGTTTCACAATAACTTTCTACAATTAGCTTGCAATCCGACAGCCTTTTCTACTCTCGCTATTAACTTAAGTCCAAACAGTCAATTTCTCCTTATAGATTTTAAATGTCCACCATTTGTTTGTTCCACACTTAGTCTACATTCCTTTCAGCATTTTAATCCTATAACTAAACGTATCTATAAGGATCTTAGCTGTTGATCTTTTCATATTGATAACCTTTATAATGTTTTAGACTCAAAACGGGGGCAAAGGCTAATTGGGATTTCCCGGTCTCTGATCGGGTCAAAAACCCTGATGGAACTGATATTTAACTCTTGCGGTGAAATTTCGGTGAAGTCCGGAGGGCCTAATTAGTCAAATCCACTCTCCTCACCTCCACGCTGGTGCCCCCTGGGATCTTTTAAGATGCGAAAGAGAGAGTGGTATGCGGAAAGCAATGGGAAGCTACCGCATTCACCTATCCCAACAACAATAGTAAATATGGCATGATGAGTCTTTCCCTGGTAAAAAATTCCGGACGTAAACTATCCCCCCAATCGGATGTCCGGGAGGGGGATACTGGGGAAGGACAATTCATGACGGAACCCAACGGAGTAAACGAAGAGAAGAAAAGAAGATTTTCGACTGGAACTCATCTATCAGGTAAGTTGGACAACTTGAAGTAAGCAATAAGAACAAAAAGAGTGGATATGATGGGAACATGAGAAGTGAGGTGGGGAAACCAGTGGCGATTTGATGAGTGATGAAGGGCTCGGAAGTTCATGAAAAGTCATATTTTTTTATGAGACATCAAGAAAATGTAGGATACAATATAAACTTGTTTCACTTCAACACGAATCAATATAGCCTACTTTAATTTTCCATTTATTTGCATTTTTCGGTTTTTTATTATTTACTGGTCATCTTTTAGAAAATGTTCGACTTTTATTGCATCATTGCCCTTTTATTCTTTCGAACGTAATTTTTACTGTGTAATCATAGTCTAGGTTTGAGAAGCTGCTGTAGATTGCATCATGCAGAAATTTGGCTTAATTCCTTATCACTATGTAACGTGCTTGGCCCATTTCAACACAACAGTACAAACACTGCAGCCGCAGTGCTCGCAGTCAGCATATTGTTTCTTACAAGTCAATACAGTACTATTAGAGAAAGTACTGCTACTGTAACATTTTTTCAAGGCTTACTGACTAACCTTCAAATTAAGGGATGTTTGTCATATACCAATGGTAACTTTTCAATTTTGGCAACAACAGCAACGTGGACAGAGAAAAGAGATGTGACCATTCATTCAGCTGTAAAAAAGATTAAAGATTTCTAAGAACATTTGCAACAGTGAGTAGGAAAAATTGAAACAAGCAGTTAGAGAGAAAAAAAAAAAGTATTTTAAAACAATTGAGTACCAGTCAAAGTCTAAAGTCGAGAAAGATCTGCAAGGTGAAAACATTGACTTAATGTTTTTATTAAGATTTTTCACCATCGAACCTTGATCACTTCAAGTATGTACCAATGACGTCAGTTGAAGTAGAGAGACGCTTTCAGTATACAGGAATGTCTTTCAAGTCGACCGGCGATCCTTCAAACCCGAGATCCTAGGAATCATTGTTATTATTATTGTTATTATTAAAATCTTGGTCCTTTTCTTAAATTTTGATGTCATATTTTCACAAATTTAAGGCCATTTTATAAGTCATTTTCATGTGACTTTTAGATGATCAACTTCCAAGTCCTAATCATAAATAATTATTGTAAAAATATATCATTCACCACAATGCACTGATTTGTAAGTCACTTAAATAAACATTTATGATTTTTACAGGCTTGGCCATTGGCTGCAGGTGGATTTTAAAATATTAAATAAGTACATATTAATGCGAACAAAGTAAAATGTTTGAGGAAACAAATTTCAAAGTGTGCAATGTTGTTCAATATTATGTTGAGTTTGCATTACTTGACAGATTCGACGGAGTCAACAGATTCGACGGATTCGACATCTTCGACAGAGTCGCTGTGGACCAAGAGCATGCTGGACCTCCGGAAGGCTATAGCGATGGAGTACACCATCGACACTCGTCCCTACTTAGGTCCAGATGTAAGCCATATAAGAGGTAATATTCCGAATAATTGTCAAGAGTTACGCTGTGTTCACAGTGACTATAGTAAGTCAACTATATCCAACGTAAACATTCAGTTACGGCTAATAATAGTACTTTCAGGGCAAAATTTTAATATCTTTATTTCAAATTTGCAATTCATTAAACCGAAATACACAGTTCATAAAACGATTTAATTTTGTCCATTTTCAACCACTTAATTTGTTGCCGCTCAAATCTGTGAACGTGGCCATTTTTGTTGAGGAATAAGATTATTTAATCGGTTCGGTAAATCTGGAAATACCATTGGGATAGTACCTACCAGGTTTTAAGATACATGTATTTCGACGGAATTTTCGCAAATTTCCTTCTCTGTCTCTAGAAACATGTACTACATTCAAATAGTTTACTTGAAAGTGTTTAATACACACAACGGAATGCTTTATCGGCGTGAAAGCATTTCGTGGTATACGAGTAGCTTCTAGCCACATAACTTATCCTTCTCAGTTGGAAATTTCATAACTGTAACATAATACTCAAAATTACAGCACTGTGGTAATTCCTGGTACACACAGCCACACAACTTTCAGGAGCCATCTGTAAATAAAAAATATGGATAAATTAATTTCATTTTTTTAAATTAAAGTCTAAACTGCCTTTATTTCAGATCCCTGAATTTATTTTTTTTTGAAGTTATACCTATATTAGAAGCAACCCTTATTACGTGCTTCATCTTTGATTCCTTTTAAAAATTTTCATTTATGATTCACTTAATGTTAATAGTGTGATGACGTATGTTGTCATGCTACTGTCCTTCCGAGTGGTTATGTTACATGATCGTCAAAATTGGGAAATTACACGACTATTACTTACTTAACGGAGCCCTTTTCTTTAAATTATTTAAAATAGTTGTAATATACTACATAAACTTCCAATTCCGTACAGAAAATATTTGCAGAGAAGAGCCTAACAGCTCAGCCACTATCCCTTACAGGGAGGAGTGGGGCAAAACGGGTTGAGACATAACCATTCGGCTGGACAATACCTATTTGTCCTCTTCATTACATGTAATCAGTGTATTACGAAGATTTCAAATCAGGATTGCACTGCCTTCTAGATGATGAAGCAAATGCTGAAACTTCGGAGGGCAAGCTGATAACGAAGATCAAGTTCGACAGCGAGCTCTTGGAACCTGATATCATGTGGTGCGAGTGGGAGAACAGGGTCACACAGGCGAATCGGCGGTGCCTGCAGAGACTGGAGGATGGCCTGTTTTTCTTCCAATTCAATGACTGGAGAGGTACAGTAACTTTTTACATCCTGAAGTAGTGGCGCTTTCAGCTATGCAATAGTTCAGGAGACTTTAATTCTTACAGGTAGCTAATAGGGCATTTATCCAGTGGTGTTCTTCAGCCACTTCACACTAGTCGCCCGATTAACTTGTTTAATTTGTCGCAGTTCGGAGAATCTGTTTTAAATGTTTGAAGTTAAAACAACCTGCATTTGGAAGCTTTACATTGCTGTGAAAAATTAAAGACTCTGTTGGATTTAATTCAAATTCGAATCATGTTTTATATATGTTGCAGTGGCGGCTCGTGGGTATTAAATTAAGGGAGGCTGCATACAAAAACAAACCAAGCAACTTAATTTATTTAAAGATTAGTTCCATGCGCCTTTTCTTTTAAGTTGTGTTTAAATGACACAAGGCGCATGTCAGTAGATTTACTGGCATTTAAAAGAATCCTGCAGACAAAATTCCGGCACACCGGTGACGCTGATATATCCCTTGCAGTTGCGAGTGTCGTTAAATAAACCATAATTTAATTCTTTATATGCAGATTTGAACCTTAGAAATATCTAACTGGCCTTGTGGTAGTTGGTTGTATAATATATATACATGATACATCAATAAATGAAAAAAATAACTGAGCCAGAAATTGAATTCAGGATATTCAAGAGTACGCACCAGGGCGCTTGCCTCATTTATTATGATGTTAGATGTTTCAGATTCCATTATGGCTTGAAAACATTCTAGCAATGGCTTCTTCTTCTCATGAACAACATTTACTGTTCTTATTTTAAATCCTTCTTGTTGCCCCAGCTGATGGAATTGTGTTTAAAACACATTAATCTAATACAGAAATCGAGAGAAGAAAGCGAGCCATTGTATTTTGTTTAGCGGCTCTTTTCATTATGAGATTCAACTGATGGGCACTTAATTTCACATTTCTGCTGAATTGTTAAGGTACTGAACTGAATAGACTGTAAATATTGTACAGAATTAAACATTGTTGCACTTGTTATACTCACAACATTAAAGGAAATATATTTAAAACTGCGCGCTACTGACAAACTGCTGCAAATTTTGCAGCGCCTGGAACTCTGGATTCACGGCAAGGGGTAGCAGGGAGGAGGGGTAAAACCATGGTATTCTTCCACCATGGGTAAAACTAACGCGCAAAGCATCCGAGACGAGACTGGCAGCTCCAGGGGAGGAAGTGGCTTCAAGCCTATAGTCCTTTCTCTGGTTTCGCTCTGGCAGCACTAGGGGAGGAAGTGACTTCACTAACAATTGCGTGCATGTCATTGAGAGCGAAATTTTTTAAAAAGTTCGAGCCGTTAAATAGAGACTGTATAATAAATGTATTTCACAACATAAAACGAGACAAGAGCCACAAATGTTTGGGGGTGCTGCAGCTCCGCAGTCCCTCTTCGAAAGCCGCCCCTGATATGCTGTAAGTTTCGAATTAAAGTGTCTTTCTTAACTGAATCTTCACAGCAACATGAAGCTTTGAATTTCAGTTTTCTAAAAATTAAATTTTTAGTTGTTTCCCTTTTGAACTGGTCCGTCGATATTATGCCTGCAGGCTTGAATCCCATCTGCAATCACTTTGGCAATTGTCTACCAATACCTCTTTCCATTTGAGTGCTAATACCGCCTATCCAAGAGCGAAACATAGTTTATTATTCAAAAACATAATTTAAAGAAACAAACAGACTTTCAACTACAAAATACACTATTAAGCACATTAATAAGATACTTCGTTTTCCTCTTTTAATACTCCTCCTACAATTTCTTATTCCATTTGAATTAAATAGTTTATTGTTTTTATTAAAATTATTGACAATGCAGAATTCTTTATGGTCACTGGGGTGGTAGTAGTCAATATTATTTAAACTGTGCTTATGTTTGAATCTAAATCCCAGACAGAAATCAATGTAGTGCACTTAAAGGTAAAAGCGTTCCATCAAGTCTTTTAAAGGCTTGTTTTTTTAAGAACTGTTGCAGAGTGGTCAATTTTTCGAATTTAGGAGGAAAAAATTATTTTATGTTCTTTACTGGCAATAGCATCGGTTTTTTCTTCTTTTCTGTTAGTAATTGACACACTTAAGATAACAAGATGTGAAATTTAATAATAATAATAATAATAATAATAATAATAATAATAATAATAATACTATCAAAATACATGTGGTACAACTAGAAGGTAACGTTAACTAAATATCAACTTCATGTTGATAATTATAATAAAAATATAATATTTATAATTATAATTATTATTATTATTATTATTATTATTATTATTATTATTATTATTATTATTATTTATAGTTTTTATTATTATTTATAGAATATGCTCTACTGTTACAAGATATTTAGGTACATCTAATTTATAAACATTCTTAACTTCTACAAATATTATCATATATAAATTACCACATATTATTGTAAAATGAAGACGATATTCTTTCCCATCAATCACAGGAAGAGACGTCCTTAATCACTATCCTCTTCTGAACTCCCATCTGTTGAACCATGGGCAATGCTGTCCAGTCCTCATGTTTCCAACAAACCTAAAACTTCACTGCCAAGGGAACTTCTTTTATTTCTTTGTAATTTTCTTTTGCATGAAGTAAGCGGATCAGAAGAAATTAGAAGCATATGCAAAAGGTCTTTCTTACAATTTATTCTTGAGCTTTTCGAGTGTTGTGTTCTCGAAAAAAATCTATACACATTATGCCTGGCTTCTTGGGCAATAAATACAGAAAAGAACAAACTTATGGCCTTCTGGGGAAAATGCCCTGTCCCTACTAATATATATGTTTAGAAGGCAAAATTTGAGAAAGTGTAAATGATTTTGAACATTTGATAATGATTTGGATATAATGAGCAAAATTGTAAAATGCTCCAAAACTATAGGAATAATCAACAGGGTAATGTAAACTTCTCTGCTATAGAAAAGCACTAGAATACGCCTTTAACAAACCTGTACTCCGTTATGGTAGTAAGGCGTGAACATTAAGGCGGATGGACATAGGCGAAGAGAGAACCGTTTCCTTGGGGGAAGCAAAACCATAGAATCCTCATATAACAGGGTTATGGGGGACATTATTTACCTCCTCCCCCCATTACAGCTTAACCGTGATACAGTATATCGTCCACACCTGTGGAGTAACGGTTAGCGCGTCTAGCCGCGAAACCAGGTGGCCCGGGTTCGATTCCCGGTTGGGGCAAGTTACCTGGTTGAGGTTTTTTCCGGGGGTTTCCCTCAACCCAAAATGAGCAAATGCTGAGTAACTTTCGGTGCTGGACCCCGGACTCATTTCACCGGCATTATCACCTTCATCTCATTCAGACGCTAAATAACCTAAGATGTTGATAAAGCGTCGTAAAATAACCTACTAAAATAAAATAAATAAAAGATACAGTATATCGGAATATGAAACTTTAATAAAGGTATTTTCGGAGGCATGTTTCTTACAGACTTACATCCATATCCGCGATGTTTCGGACCGAGTTGTATAGGGCTTGAACTGTAGGTCAATTACAAATTATAATAGTCTTCTTTTTGTCTCTCGTACAGAAACACATGCATGCATCAATAAAACTACGTAACAGTGCTAACAGAAACATTTTATACGAAGCTTACCTTCCTGAAGATATCATATTAAAAGTAGGTAATTGATTAACTAGCGAACTTACTCGTGTTAATTATGTAAGTCTGTGCGGCTTACAGCTGTTTCGGTGCTTCATCACACCATCCTCAGAGCCTACTAGATGTCGGCGTCATCTCGAACTTCTCTGCCTGTTGTGTGGATGCGTTCGATTGTTCAAAAGTGTTGAAAAGTGGAGTCAAATAGTGTATGTACTGATATTGATCTGCGTGTTGAGAATTTGATCAGGGTGTGTTTTAGTGTGTATATTTCATATTGTTCTAGTGTGTTGAGTTTTTGGTTCTTGGGTTGTACGTGTAGGATTTCCATGTCCGCATGTAGGTTATTATATGTATGGTTAGCATTGGTTATGTGATCGGCGTATGTAGATGTATTGTATCCTCTGGTTATTGCTTTAATGTGTTTTTTGTAGCGTGTTTGGAATGATCTGCTTGTCTGTCCAATTTAGAACTTGTCGCAACTATTACATGTGTGGTCATATTTATTTGTTTGTGTATATTGTGTGTTGAGATGTCTTTATAGTGTGTTTTCTGTTCTGTATGCTATGTTGTATTTCTGCTTTCTGAATGAAGATGCGA
This sequence comes from Periplaneta americana, assembly GCA_025594305.2. Classification (NCBI taxonomy): domain Eukaryota; kingdom Metazoa; phylum Arthropoda; class Insecta; order Blattodea; family Blattidae; genus Periplaneta; species Periplaneta americana. The sequence continues at coordinate 56,780,456 of JAJSOF020000011.1, read as the reverse complement.
TCTTATGTGTGCTTTTGTTTTCATATGTTAGTGTGATGTATTTCTTATGTTTCTGTTGTGTTTTGCGTGTTTTTGTGTTTGTTAAGGTTTGTTTTGTCTTTCTTATGATGTTGTCTATTATGTTTGGATTGTAACCGTTTTCTTGTGCTATGTATTTGATTGTGTTCACTTCTTCATTGTAGTGTTGTTGGCTCATGGGTATGTTGAGTAATCTGTGTACCATTGTCCTGAATGCAGCATGTTTGTGTTGTACGGGGTTTTTAGATGTTTGTGTATGTGTGTGGTGATGGTGGTTGGTTTGCTATATATTTTGAAGGTGTGTTAGTTGTCAATTTTTGTTATGGTGATGTCTAGGAAATTTATGGAGTTGTTTTCAAGTTCCAGTGTGTATTGAAGTTTTGGGTGTATTTTGTTTAAATATTGGTGTAGTTTGTGTATTTGTATTTTGCTTCCTTTGTATAGTAATTAACACGAGTAAGTCCGCTAGTTAATCAGTTACTTACATGCATGTGTTAAAAGTAGTGTACGCAAGATTCAAAATGGAATACTAAAAGTTAACCTTATTTTAGTTAATCTCGACTTTAAGTTTACACATTATATCGAGATCATTTTTTTCTGTTGTGCAGTATGTTATTCATATTTCTCCAAATGGCGGCCTGAACACCTGCAGACTTCTAACACATAAGTACAGGTTGTTACAAAAAACAATACAAGCTTCCATTCCTCAAATGAGGTATAGAAATTCTTATATATTCATAAATTGAAAATAAATATTATATATAAACCAGACACATGACCTGAAGACATTAATTCGTCTATTTAAGCATAGAAACTTAGTCATAAACAAAAGCAAAGAAAAGATCTTTTCAATTTAATACTTTCTAACGTTAATAGAAAAAAAAGAGTTGAGACAGGTTTGGGGTTGGGGCAGTAACCCCCATACACCTCCATAACTCCGCCTATGAGGCTGGATGAAAGCAGAATAACAGCTAATGAAATGAGATTTATACGAAGAACAGCATGATATTCCAAATGGGACCATAAACGCAACAACGAAGTAATGGAAGAACTCAGACTAGAATCAGTACTCCATTTCGTACAGACATATTAGAACAACTGGATGCGCCATTTGTCATGTATGAGATCCCACAGACTCCCAAAAGCTATGCGTCACTATGAAACCCATGGGAAGAGATCTCTGGGACATCCCAAAATGAGTTGGGGAAAAAAATTATTCTTTACTATAACATCGTAATAGGCGACATGGACTAATACTTCTATGGATGATAATGATGAAGTCAAGTAGGCAGAGGTGTTAGAGAATGCTTCTCGTTGTGTAGTAGCACAATGGTACAAAAGCATGGTGTTGTTTTGGTTTTTCCGCACCCACACTGCATATGCAAGGAATTTCCCGCCATCGAATACAGTTAAGAGAAAAATATTATGTGCTGAAAACAATTCAGAATATTGTTTTCACAAAATATGCTAAATTAGGTCTTTATGCCACTAAATCCTAAAAAATATGTTACAGTGCATACTCAGTAGTCTCTTATATACAAGAACGCCTGAAATATGCAGAAATGTGTACAATTAATTTTGAATAATCGTCATTACAGTCGTTTAAACAGATATAAAATTATTTTGTGTGATTTGAAAAATACGGTAAAAATGTACAGTTGCATACGAATCCCTGCCCTATTAATATGCCGTTCACAGAAAGCCTGTGAACGCAATGACACATGCTTAACAATCAAGTTTATTTTGTTTCTTGCAGAATACCAGGAATACATCCATGAGTTTCCAGAGCAAGCGCCAGCCCATATGCCAAATCCATTGCAAGTCCCGGCGCAGGTTCCTATGCCAGCAGCGCCCATGCCAGTTCACATGCTAGTTGACATGCCAGCCGAGGAGGAGGAAGAAGAAGAAGAAGAAGAAGATGAAGAAGAGGAGACCACGACGAGTTGCAGCTGGTCCTGTTTAAGGTCTGTATGTCGTTGGCTTTGCCATTGCTTTAGGCGTAGGTAGTTATAAATTTACGCGTGAGAGCTATTTTCTTCTATCTTCTCACCTTTAGACATTCACGTTATTCTTATCTCCGAATCTTGGTTACATCCTAATCTTCCTTCCACTCTCGTAAACCTTCCTGGCTATACGCTTTGCCGTAATGACAGAGAGGGCAAGAGAGGCGGAGGGGTGGCTGGTTATATTAGATCCGATTTGCGACCTAAAATTATTCATCATTCTCCAAGCCAGTACTCTGCCAAACCCGAGTTCATGTTCATTGAAATTTGCACCTTATTTACAAAATGTCTAGTGTGTGTCGTATATAAACCCCCACATATATATGACGTAGATGATTTCGAAACCGCCTTACTAAACGTAACGCCGCAATATGAGAACGTTATAATCATGGGTGACTTCAATTCAAACTTACTTGACTTACATTCTAGTACGACTAAAAGACTTAAATCATTCTTTCAGTGCCTTGATATGGTAATCCTCCCTAGCTCCCACACATCACACGGAAGGTACAGACACATTACTGGACTTGATAATTACTAACAATGCCGACAAAGTACTGACGCATGGACAGTTGCCTGCACCAGGACTATCAGGGCATGATATCATTTATCTATCGTTTAATCTGCAGTGTCCTAAATCGACTCCTAGAGTAATTACTTGCAGGGATATCAAAAGAATAGATGATATTGCACTGAAAGAAGACGCTGCGCAACTTCCATGGCACATGATCTGGACATTACGAACTGTAGACGAGAAAGTAGACTTATTCAATACGTTAATACTTCAACTTTATGACAAACACGCACCATTAAAGACCAAACGTACCAGAAAGACCCCAGCCCCTTGGATGACGACTGAAATACGTAGCCTGATGTCCGAACGCGACTTAGCTTATAGAAAATACACCCGCAACAAAAACGACGAATATTTTAACTCCTATAAACACCTAAGAAATAGAACGACTCAACTAATAAGAAACGCTAAACTGAAATACTCCTACAAACTTATAGAACCCAACACAACCCCTTCCGAATTATGGAAAAATCTGAAGGTTATTGGACTTGGAAGGGCTAGTGAACAAGCAGACATTCCCATCCCACTTGACCGATTGAACGAACACTTTGTAAAGGACCCGACCTTAAACGACACAACGAAACAAGACACAGTTTTGCCTGACTCAGCTCCCCCAACTCGAGACAAATTCTATTTTACCGACGTCACTCCCATTGACGTAATGAAAGCCATCCGACGCATCAAGACAAAAGCCCAAGGGCCAGACAACATTAGCATATTACTCATACAGAAAATACAAGACATAGTAATACCTACAATTGCACACATATTCAATAGTTCCTTAATCACTTCAACTTTCCTAAAATATGGAAGCAAGCTTTCGTTCTTCCTCTTCCAAAAGTCAAAGTTCCCACCGACCCGAACGACTATAGACCAATCAGTATCCTGCCAGCCATATCAAAAGCACTGGAAAGAATCGTACACAGACAAATTACTAACTACATGAACGAACACAAACTATTCGACAAGTATCAGTCAGGTTTCAGAGCTGGACACAACACAAGCACTGCTCTACTTAAAGTGACCGAAGACATTCGTGAAGCAATCGACTCTAATAAAGTAACAATACTAACACTTCTTGACCTTAGCAAAGCTTTCAACTCTGTAAATTTCGACCTGCTCACCCATAAATTGAGAAATCTGCATTTGTCAGAGACTGCTGTGAGTTGGTTCGAATCCTACTTACGGGAAAGACAACAATGTATTGTATCCGGGAATCGAAGCTCTTCCTGGCTTAACATAACATCAGGTATACCACAGGGTTCGGTACTCGGACCATTGTTGTTCACAATATATGTCAGTGATATTACGTCTCATGTAAGGCATTGTAACTATCACTTGTATGCTGACGACTTTCAATGCTACATCTCTTCCCGCTTAGATCGAATAAATGACACTATAGATAAATTGAACGAAGACATTGACTCGATTGTGACATGGACAAAGAAATTCCATCTTAATATCAATCCTGGAAAGACACAAGCAATCATATTAGGACACAAACGGCAAACCGACGCTGTAAAGCACCTCGACATTTCCCCCGTTAAAGTAAGTACAGTGCATATCCCTTTCAGTTCTTCGGTAAAAAATCTTGGCATTCACATGGATAATAATCTCAACTGGGACATGCAAATCACAGAAACCTGCAGAAAAGTATATTCTATTATTCATGTGCTAAAAAGGATAAATGTTCATCTTCCCTCTTGCTTAAAAAGTCCCTTGTGCAGACCCTTGTATTTCCCTATTTTGACTATGCTGACATTTTACTGACTGACCTTTCCAGCGACAACAAAATGAAACTTCAACGTGCTCATAATTTGTGTGTACGTTTTGTAAGCAATGTTCGTAAATATGATCATATTACCCCATCCCTGGAAGCAATAGGTTGGCTTAAACTAGATAAGAAAAGAAATTTACATTCACTTCTCTTTCTCTTCGAAATCTTGAACTCTTCTATTCCTTCGTACCTGTCGTCTCGCTTCACTTACCTTTCTTCCCACCACAATCTGAACACACGCTCTCGCCATGAAACAATACTAACAATACCATCCCATCGCACCTCTTCATACTCATCCTCTTTCACAATAGCCCTGCCAAGACTCTGGAACTCGCTACCTGCTAGCATCAGGGACTGTCGAAATAAAATTCAATTCAAACGCAAACTTACTAGGCACTTGGTCAGTAATTGAGACTCGTTCAGACATTGTTTCTTGTAAATAGTTCTTTTAATCTACCACAAAATATCTCAATATCCGGTAATTTCATCACTATAGAATTTTGTTATTGTAGGTTTAATTTGTAATTTAGTAAATACAAAAATATTCTTTGTTCTTAACTTCTATGATAAAATGTCTAGCTTTCATTAATCAGGTATTCTTGTCGTACTTTAATTTTTATTGTAATTGTAATTGTAAATTTAATATTAATTGTAATCTTATTGTTCATGTTATAGTTGTAATCCCCTGGTAGAGGGGCAGAGAAGGCCTGACGGCCTTATCTCTACCAGGTTAAATAAATAAATCTAAATAAATAAAATAAATCTATTTTCAACTTTGTAAATTAGTTGTTTATTATTTCGTGAACCGAACATTTTCAGAATAATATTAATTTATGTTCTACTAAGTTAAATGAAATCGTTGATCTCAAATAGAACATTATGTTTCCAAATTCTTGAGTTTACAGTTTCAATCTTATTTTCATTACTACATGAAACAAAAGGAATCAGTAATTTTTAAAGACATTGTAAAATTCCTCAAGTAGATCTTTTAACCAGAAATTTTATAAACTTACGAAAGGGATTGGTAATTTTTTAAGACATGGTAAAATTCCTCAAGTAGTTTTTTAACCTGAAATTTTACAAACGTACGAAAACGGTTGGTAATAAAATATAATAAATAATAATCTTATTTATTAGCTTGTGTCTTTATTTTTTGTTTGTCTACTTATTTATTTGTTTGTTTATATATATTTTTGTTTATTTATTTGACTGTTGATTTATTTATTTATATTTATTTATTTGTTTATTTATTTCCTTGCTTGGTCCTGTTTGAGTTATGTATGTTCTTGGCTTTGCCGTCGTTTTAGGCATAGGTAGTTATAAATTTATGTCTAAGAGCTCTGTTAGCTTCGTAAATTAGTTATTTATCATTTCGTGAACAGAAAATGTTCAGAATAATATTATTTTATGTTGTACTGGGTTCAAATGAAATCGTTGTTTTCAAATAGAACATTGAGCTTACAAATCGTTGTGTTTGCAGTTTCAATTTTATTTTCATTACTGCATGAAACAAAAGGAATCGGTAATTTTTTAAAGACATGGTAAAATTCCTCATCCAGAATTTACACCTGATATAATATACACTCGTGAAAGGGGATGGAAACAAACCTTAATAAATGATACTTTATCATTTAGTTTCTACAATATTACCATACCTCATAATTTTGCTTGCTTGCTTGCTTGCAAGGGGTTCGCAAAAAATTATAATAAATAATAATTTATTAATTGTTTTTTTTTAAATATTACAATAACTCATAATTCTACTCTGCTCTGATCTACTCCTGCTCCCGCTCCTGCTTATTATCCTGCTGCTGCTCCTCCTTCTGCTCATGCTTCCGATCTGCTCTTGCTTCCGAACTGCACTTGCTCTCGCCCCCAGCTCAAGTTCTGGTCTCTGCTCTGCTTTGGCCCCTGCTCCTCCTCAGGCCTTTCCTATGCTCTGGACCAAGTTCTGCTCTGGCTCCTGCTCTGCTATGGCCCCTGCTCTGCTCTGGCCCTGCTCTCCTATGCATTGGCCCTTGACCTGCTCTGCTCTGCACTGACCCCTGCTCCGCTCTGCTTTGCTCAGGTCCCTGCTCTCCTCTGCTCTGCTCTGGCCCCTGCACCGCTCTGCTTTGGTCTGGTCCCAACTCTGCTCTGCTTTGCTCTGGCCCCTGCTCTGCTCTTGCCCCTGCTATGCTCTGGCCCCTGTTCTGCTCTGCTCCGCTCTGGCAACTACTCCGCTCTGCTCTGGCCCCTGCTCTGCTCTTCCCCTCCTCCGCTCTCGCCCCTCCTCTGCTCTGGATCCTGCTCTGGCCCCTGATCCGCTCTGGCCCATGCTCTTCTCTAGCCCCTTCTCTGGCCCCTGGTCTGCTCTGGCCCCTGCTCAACTCTCGCCCCTGCTTTGGCTCTTGCTCTGCTCTTGCTCTGCTCTGGCCGCTGCTCTGCTCTGGCTCCAGCTCTGCTCTGGCCCCTGCTCTGCTCTTGCCTCTGCTCTGTTCTCGAACCTGCACCTCTCTGGACCCAACTCTGCTCTGGCCCCTATTCTGCTCAGGCCTCTGCTCTGGCATCTTCTTTGCTCTGCCCCTGCTCTGGCCCCTGCTCTACTCTGGAGCATGATCTGGTCCCAGCTCTGCTCTGGCCCCTGCTCTGCTCTGGCCCCTGCTCTGCTCCGGCCCCTCCTTTGGCTCCTGCTCTGCTCTAGCCATTGCTGTGCTATGGACCCCGCTTTGCTATCGGCCCAGCTCTGCTCTGGTTCCCTTCTCTGTCCTGGCCCCTGCTCTGGCTCCTGCTCTGCGCTACTTTCTGCACTGTACTGTTCCCTGCTCTGGCCCCTGGCCTGCTCTGGCCCCAGCTCTGATCTAGGCCATGATCTGCTTTGGCCCCTGCTCTGCTATGGCCCCTCCTCAGCTCTGGCCCGTGCTCTGCTCTGTCCCCTTCCCCGGCTTCTCCTCTGCTCTATCTCCTGCTCTTCTCGGGTCCTGTTCTCCTCTAGCCCCTGATCTTCTCGGCCCCTGCTCTGATCTAGACCCTGCTGTGCTCTAGCCCCTGCTCTCCTCTGGCTCCTGAGCTGAACCCGAGCTATGCTCTGGCCCCTGCTCTGCTCTGGGCCCTGCTCTGCTCAAGAACCCTGCTCTGCTCTCGACCCTGCTACGCTCTGGCCCCTGCTCTGGCTACTGCTCTGCTCTGGCCCCTGCTCTGCTCTGGCCCCTTCTCTCCCTGGCCCTTTTCTGCTCTGGCCCCTGCTCTACCAGGCCCCTGTTCTTATCTACTGGCACCTGCTCTGATCTGGCTCCTGCGCTGGCTCCTGCACTGGCTCCTGCTCTGTTCTGGCTCCTGCTCTGTTCTGACCCCTGCACTGGCCAGTGCTATGCTCTGGCCCTTGCTCTGCTCTGGCCCTGCTCTGCTCTGGCCCCTGCTGTGGCTCCTGCTTTGCTCAGGCCCGTGACCTACTCTGGCCCCTGCTCTTCTCTGGCCCCTGTTCTCCTCTTGCCCCTGCTCTGCTCTCGCAACTGCTCTGCTCTAACCCATGCTCTGGCCCCTGCTCTGCTCTGGCCCCTGCTCTGCTTTGGCCCCTGCTCTGCTCTGGATCCTTCTCTGGTCCATGCTCTGCCCTGGCCCCTGCTCTGCTCTTACCCCTGCTGTGCTCTGGCCCATTCTCTGGCCCCTGCTCTGCTCAGGCCCCTGCTCTGCTCTGGCCCCTGCTCTGCTCTGGCCCCTGCTCTGCACTGGCCTCTGCTCTCCACAGGCCTATGCTCTGCCCTCTAAACTGCTCTGGCCTCTGCTCTGGCCCCTGCTCTGTTTCCTTCTCTGCTTCTGCCCCTGCCCTGTCCCCTGCTCTGGCCCTGTTCTGCTCTGGGAACTGCTTTGTCCCCTACTCTGCTCTGGCCCCCGCTCTGCTCTGGCCCCTACTTTCCTCTGGTCCCTGCTCTGGCCCTTGTTCTGCTTTGTCCCTTTCTCCGCTTTGGCCCCTGCTCTGCTCTGGCCCTTACTCTCCTCTGGCCCCTGATCTGGCTCCTGCTCTGTTCTCGCCCCTGTCCTGCACTGGCCACAGCACTGCTCTGGCCCCTGCTGTGGCTCATGCTCTGCTCTGGCCCCTGCTCTGCTTTGGCCCTTGCTCTGCTCTGGCCCCTGCTCTGCTCTAGCCCATGCCCTTGCCCCTGCTCTGGTCCCTGCTCTGCTCTTGCCTCTGCTCTGTTATGGAACCTACACTGCTCTGGCCCCAGCTCTGCTCTGACCTCTGTCCAGCTCTGGCCCCTGCCCTGTTCAGGCCTCTGCTCTGGCCTCTTCTCTGCTCTGGCCCCTGCTCTGGCCCCTGGCCTACTCTGGCCCCTGATCTGGACCCAGCTCTGCTCTGCCCCTTCTCTGCTCTGGCCTCTGCTCTGCTCCGGCCCCTGCTTTGGCTCCTGCTCTGCTCTGGCCATTGTTCTACTCTGGCCCCCGCTTTGCTCTGGGGCCTGCTCTCCTCCGGCCCCTCCTCTGGATCCTGCTCTGCGCTACCTTCTGCAGTGTCCTCTTCCTTGCTCCGGCCCATGCCCTGCTCTGGCCCCTCCTCAGCTCTGGCTCGTGCTCTGCTCTGTCCCCTTCCCCGGCTCCTCCTCTGCTCTAGCTCCTGCTCTTCTCGGGTCCTGTTCTCCTCTAGTCCCTGCTCTTCTCGGCCCCTGCTCTGCTCTAGCCCCTGCTGTGCTCTTGCCCCTGCTCTGCTCTGGGTCCTGAGCTGGCCCGATCTATGCTCTGTCCCCTGCTCTGCTCTGGGTCCTGCTCTGCTAAAGAACCCTGCTCTGCT
>JAJSOF020000011.1:56666321-56771219 GCA_025594305.2 Periplaneta americana | reverse complement strand
TACGTAAGTTTTATAGTTTTCAGTAACATAAGTTTATATAGGCCTATAGCCGTTACTCAGTAAATTATAGAAATGAAGATCTAATATAAAATATTCTTTCTCTGCGTCTACTTACATAAAGTCCCAAAAGGTTTCACTTTCATATAATCAGTATAGCATTATGTGTTGCATTAACTATAATAATATTTCATTTTTAATGATAATAGTGTCATCAAACATTATTAAGTTTTGTAGTTCTTAATATCCAATACACAGCTGTACTCGAAAAACTGCAGACCAGAGAATCAGACCTGTAAGTTATTTTTTATACGTTATCAAAAAATTGCACAAATGAAGATCGACATATTGGCATTATGATGGGAAAGAATCTGAGCCGTCTGAACTCTATGTCAGCAATCCTGTAGGTCATGGCCTTCGTGTAATAGCCTATTGTTTATTGTAGTGTGTGTTTTGTTTTATTCTGAAATGCATCAAGTCGGCCGTGAATGCAATTAATTAGTTCTCAAAACTGACGAAAGATGGATTTTGGAAAAAAGGAAAATGATGTATGAAAATTGACATTTCACTGAAAACTACTATTTTTCCGAAAAACTTTAGGTTCCAAGCTTCAAAATGTGGGGTAATTTATTAAAATCCGTTCAGCTTTTTTCCGGAAATTTCCATACCAGTCCAAATTTTTTATATATATATATATTTTGGCAACTGAAAAATGAAATAAGGGAATCTTATAAATGAATATAATAGAAATGATTAAAAAGATAACGAGAATAATACACTGCCCTCCCAAGCCAAAAGGCCGTACCTCAAACTTGAATATTTTTCAGTATTGAGGATTTAGTGAATGATCAAAGCGCGCCTACTTTTAAAATTAATTTATTGGAATATTCAGCGTATTCATTATTGAAATATATTCAAAATATATAGAATACAATTTGAGGCTAATTAGCTTACATTTTTGTGGACAATTTGAGATACGCCTAATTTGCTAAGTATTAATATTAATTGTTGAAGATACTGATATGCTTAGCAAATTAGGCGTATCTCATATTGTACATAAAAAACCAGTAAGTGAAATTAATTCTGTTTTATTTCATTAAATATTTTTATTATTTTAATAAATTACAACACATACTGCATAGCAGTATTGCACAAAATACTGCAATCTAAAACAAATATTATCTAGAAAATTAATGAAGAGACAGAATTTATTTACCAATCATTCTGTTAATATATTAATGATACAAATGTACAACATTGAAGTTGAAAATAAATGTTTGGTTATATTTAGTAAGGTACACAGTTCACAAAACACTTCTACGTAAATTACTGAGGTAAATAAATTAACTACAAAAATAACAAAACACTGAAAAGTTAGTTAATACCAAATAATAATTGATACTTGAACACAATAAAATTTTAGTCACCGTTTACTGGAAGATTCTCCCACAATGTCAGTCTGTTTTTCATTATTCCACCCAAATTACGAATTATGGCACTCTTTTTTTTTAAGCAAGGAATCCAAGAGGTTTTTGTTGCTGCTCAGGACGTGGTAACTGTTCCTTCCTTCAGTTTATTTTTCCAGTCAGGAAATTTATGTTGAATGATGTACCATCAAAGTCATTTTTGTACTGCATACTGTATGATCCTCTGGAAACCGATATTTCAACCATATCATGCAGACAGGTTCTTGGATGAATCAGGTTCAATTTATATTGTGATGAGTAGTCAGACCAAATGAAAAAATGCTGAAGCTCCACTGACAGTACCTCAGTCTGGTAAGATGCTGATTTTACTGCATCTACAAAGTCTGCAAAATCATATACTTTATATCCACGTCTTTTCACTGACTGTTCTACTTTGTGATGAAAGGATCAGAAGGCATAAACGAATGGCCTGGTTCAAAATATCTTATCAAAATTTCATTAGCACTTACTTCATTTGAATTAACAATGTAAATAAAAAATGAAAAGAATGTCCAGTTTTCGTTCTGGACCGTGCAGTTGTCCAACCATAGAGTAATTTTGAACAATCTCTCTTGTACTTGAAAAAATTGTAGAAAGTGCTTACGATTTCTTCTTTGCTCCTTTTAAAGAGAGCCTCGTGCCAGACAGCTGCAAACGGCTTGCACATTTTTTGTTTTTTTGTTCCCCCAACAGGAACGAAGCTCTCATAGACAGTCAAACACTTGAACATAGCTACCTTAAATGTGTCCAGTCTTGGAAACAAGATAACATTTTGAAGATCTGCATAATAAATTATTTTGTTAACCTCTTCAATTTTTTCAGCATCTTCTCTGTATTTGGCCCGAGATTTTGATGCTGTCTCAATATGTTTTCCACATTTTACAAGTTTAAAAATTAGTGTCCAAATTTTCCTTTTTTTTTTTTTGGCTATTATTTTGCACATTGAAGATTTCACAGTTTAGCAAGAGATATGTCAATTTCACTGGCTACCATTCTGTACTTTTCATATGAACATTTGTAATTAACATTCTGAGTAATAAAGTCATGGTGCATGGCAGTCAGAGTTATATCACTTGGTAAATAAAGACGATTAGGTGCATGTTCCCTCCGGTAATGTACTGATGTGATATGGTAGGATTAAATGAATTTATGTGTCTACGAAAAATTTCATTGTCCATTTCATTATCTCTAAAATATTTGTGCATATGAACTATCAGTCCCATAGTAATAAAAATAAATATTATTTTACTCGTACTTAAGTGGCGATTATAATAGCGTTTCTAAAATAAGGTTGAGTAGAATCAATATTCTGCGTCTTGACTACATAACAACTAACAAGCAAATGAAAATTGTGACATGTTTTCAATAATAAGCTAGAAAAATTAATCGGAACACACCTTGTATATTAATTTTCATTATCAACAATGAATTAATTATAAGAATTATGTTTAAACTATGGGAAATGAGCATTCGGGTAATGGCGATTACATTGCTGAGAACGGATTAAAACACGAAGGATTTGTTACTAATGCAGTTACGTCTAATTTGACTAGAATGGCAAATAGGAAATACTAAGCGAAAAGAACGTATGTCTGAGAAACGGCCTTTTTGCTTAGAAAAATGAACTTCCGCCAAATTCGCTTAGGAATTCATATTAATTTTGAGACACGCTTTCATTAAATCTCATTTTAAAGGCATAATTTATTGAGAAACGGTCATTTCCTTTAGGAAATAAATATATTAGCATCTGAACTATCCAATTATTTAAAAACTGATTTTCAGAAAATCCTCGAGATACGCCCTTTTGGCTTGGGAGGGCAGTACAATACATATCTAAACAAAGGACATAAATTAATAACTGACATAATTCTCCAAAAGTAAATACTATACATTAAATGGATCCAAGTTCAATCCATGCAAATTAGCATATGAGTATGTTATACATCAGCTGACCAGAGAGAGAGATTTAGAATTTCTATTGTAAAAAATTTTATGAAATCTTAAATCCTCAGCAAGAATACGAAGACTGATGTTGCTTAAGAAGGATTCACAATCAATAACCCCTCAATATCTTTATAGAAGAAATAATCAATATCTTGAAATCTGACAAATAAACTACAGCAATTAAAATATTTGCAGTTAATCTCATATTTATAATCATCGGAATTGGGTAAAAGTCTATAAGAACACAAAGAAATACATTTTCTTAGGATATTCTGCAATTTAGCCAAGTGAGTGGAAGTAATGGAGTTCCATACTACAGATGCATAATATATTCAAGCTTGGATCTAACCAATGTATAGTATAAAACTAATGAACATATAGGAGTAGAAAAAGACTAAGTTAGATCTAATTAGACCAAGCATTGTTAATGAATGGGTATAAATATATTGCACATAATCATGGAAATATAATTTAGAATCAAGTAAAACACCAAGATCTCTAATGCTATCTTTCGTAGTGATTATAACATTATTAAGAGAATAATTAAATTGTAGGAAAGTAGTTTTCATAATAGTAATAGTAATAATAATAATAATAATAATAATAATAATAATAATAATAATAATAATAATTACAATAATTACAAGCTACAAATCTCTTTCAGTATATTTAGCCATGGATCTAAACCAGCGACAATCGCCATCACATTGATTTCCTGAATGCATTGCCCCTGCAACGTAGAAAACCTTTCGTCCTCTTGTGTTTTAATGAGTTTTCTATAATCGTTTTTAAAAGGGCGCAGATGGGTCATCTGGTATAATACTCTCGGTATAATCTTAACTGATAATGTCCATTAGATTGGAAGTGGTTGGTACCTATTGCGCATGCGTTATATTTACATCTACATTAGCTACAATACTTCAGTTCTATTATGTATTACGGTATTTAATTTTACCATATAAACTTGATGGTAAGCTGTTAGTAAAGTAAAATAAAACTCGTTGAATTCGGTATAGTCTATAGTTTCTTTGGATACGACTGTATGATCCATAAAAGAAAGATGCTAATGCTATCGTTTTCACATAGACGAGCAATACTAAAATGCACAGCTAACTTCAGAAAATGGTCTACAATTCCGGTCTCTAAATTATTTCACCGAATAGTATAACATGTGTCACTGCAATTTTTATAACATAAAAAATTTGTTTCTCTAAATTTTGAGCAATGACTTGAAGAAATCTCAATACATATTATAGACATATAATAATCTTGTATTCGAGAACATTTGACAGTGGATACTGACAAGTTTGTTTCCAATATTTCCAATTCAAATGTTATTTATGTAGAATGTTTCAAGAGTAGAAAGAGAGAAACTTCAATAAATAAAAAAAAAGATAGAGACTAAATGTAAGAAAGTGAGAAAATCATAAAATAGAGAAACAAGAAATAAAACTCACAAAATTAATTTGAAAAAATATTATCCATCGCACCGAAAGTTATCTTGCACTTTAGCTATTGTATATACATTTATATGCACGGTCCTATGAAAGAAAAAAAAACAACAGACAAAAAGAATGACATCAAGTATTTCTTCATATTTTTCGTCGCACTGACCTGCAGTGATTGATATATTGTACTGGAGCATCTTGATAATGTGACTTTTATAAATTGAGACAAAGAAGATATGGAATGGAAACCTGAATATTGATTCAAGTCGAAGAGTATGAACAACAATTTGAAAATGGCAAAGAATTAATGGAATGCACTTGCCCACATGGTAGGGAGGTTGGGATGGGCAGGGCGGAACTCGACATGCAGCCACCTCCACGTGGTGAGTTCTGGGTTGTTTCAGTTCATAGAGAATGAAACAAGCAAAGAGCTGCATCTCAACTGTGAATGGTGGTACGATAATTTGTACAGTGTGGAAGGTGTTCAATAACAGTAAATTCACACACTAAATACTTAAGATAAAATAAATAGAATCTTCCTTCGCCACTTTTTCTTTTTATTTAGTAAGAAATCATTTTTTTTTCCAGAAAAAAAATACTACATCGTCGCAGTAAATTCAGTAGCACTTGCCTACAGACGGAAACACTCTTCCCTGCAGCAATGAGAATAGTCACGAGGAAACTGCCCTTACACTCTGTTCCCGCGATGCTCAGGCTTAGGGTGAAGCACGCGTCTTGTAACAGCGTTGCAAAATATTCAATAGTTCAACTGGTTTATTATTAATTAAAGTATTAAAATAGTTAAGAAGGGGGAAAAGACAAACTTTATCAACTTTCGAGGAATATCACTTCTGTTGACGTCGTACAAAATTTTGTCCAATATAATATATATTCTTTCGAGAAGATTAACTCCATATGTAAATGAAATTATAGAAGAGCATCAGTACTATCAGTACGGTTTTAGGCGTATATGTGGACTGTTGATAAGATTTTTGTATTGAACATTTATTGCAGAAAAATGGCAGTATAAGGGCACAATACATCAGTTATTCATAGATTTATAAAACGCATATCACTCGGTTAGGAGAGAAGTTTGATATAATATTCTTAGTGAATTTGGTATTCCCAAGAAACTAGTTCGATTCATTAAAATGTGTTTCATTGAAACATACAGCAGAGTCCGTATAGGCCAGTTTCTATCTGATGGTTTTCCAATTCACTGCGGGCTAAAGCAAGAAGCTGCACTATCCCTTTACTTTTTAACTTCGCTCTAGATCCCTGGGAATCTGTCAACACTTATCAGGGGATCTGCTGTTGGTAGGGTGTAAGGGATATAAGTGTCATTATTGAAACTGATGATTAATTATGTCATAAGGAAAAAAAAGTCCTTACAATTTTTTCTTATTGTAATATTTAACTAATTATTAAAGTTTACAATATTACACTTTTGCAACGTTGCTGGGTGGAGAGGAGGGGGTTTAGAAATATACAGTATAGCTCAAGGGGGGAGGAAGGGTTTTAGAAGTACACATTACAGCTAAAGCGGGGAGGAGGGAGTTTAAAAGTACATAGTACAGCTTAAGCGGGTACAGACATACAGGTACAAAAGAGATGCTCTGTTCTAATGCAGGAGCGGACCAGGACAATATATTGTAGTTTACATAAAGCGAGCAGCAAATACAAATTTTCAGTCTCATTAATTTCATTGTGGGGGGGGGGGAATCCCGAAAGTTAAAACAAGAACATATTTTTTTTTCAACGTAAACTTGAAGCGTTAAAACAGTGTCAGAATACGTTGGTAAAAAGTGCGAAAACCGACAATGAAAATGCTACAGAAGCGTCATATCGGGTGAGTTGTGAGACGAGGAAACAACACCATTCTTCACATTACCAATTTGAAAGTAATTTTTTTATAATTATATATGTAATTTTATTACTGAAAAAATACATGCAGTTTATAAATAACATACTACTAGCGATTAAATTAAATTAATCTAATTCGATTTAATTTGAGGGTCCGTTAATCTTTTCCGAGTCGAAAGAGATCTGCGATCAAAAAAGTTTGGCAACCACTGCTCTAGAATATACCATTGGAAAAATTTAGGATAACAGACAAACAGCCGAAAGACGGCATAGCCATCCTCTTTTTGTCTCTCTTTCGTAAATAAATCTATTACAATATGCGGTAAAACGACACTGAAATGTTATTTAATTGCGTTGGTACAGTTTGTGTTCGAAATGTGTACTAACACGTGCCAAATATTGTTCATAATGTTTCTGTAGGTTATTGAACATATTGATGAACAAAGGTTGCTGTAAGGACACAAAAATGACGTTATCATCTCGCGTAATTCGGAAATATTTTGTCAGTGGGCCATCTGTCTTGAAAACTGATTCTTTCAACATGCCCCATATAGGGGCAGTGAGATCCGGAGAGCAGGAAGGGTACGGGAATGGAGTTCCACGAGAAATTAGGCGATCTCCAAAGTGTAGTTGCAGAAGAGCAAGTGACTCCTCCGCGGTGTGGACTGTAGCTCCATTTTGCTGCATCCATTGTCGTTGGAGAGGTAAGTTCCTGACAAAACAAAATCGGCGCAAATCCCGCACGAATGGGGTCATATTGAGGTCTCTGTAGAGTACCTGGTTTATTGTTTTTGGATTCTGTGCAGCATCCGAGACGAAATAAGGGCCCAATATTCCATTACAGGACACGTCGCATCAAATCCTAACCTGCGCACTGTGCAGTGGTTTCTGTATAACGGCATCAGGCTGTTCAACCCTAATAAACGAGTTCTTTGTCGGTTAATACAGCCATCAAGGTGAATCCTATAGCTTTCATCTGAAAACCATATGTTGCAGAAGAAATCTAGATCCTGATACGTCATGAAAAACACTCGGCTGCGAGACTGTAATCGGGCTCGCTCATCCCTTTCTATTAGATCCTGAGCAACTTGAATGCGGTATGCAAACCCACCCAGCTCTTCAAACAACCGCCGAACTAAGTTTCAGCTATTTTCGCCGTAGACTACGCTTTGGAGACTGTAACACCTGTTGGAGGAGTTGTCTATGATTCTCGTTTGTGGTGACTCTTCTTGGGTGCCCTGTTGTCTCCTTTCGTTGACAAAATACTGATCCCGTATGACGGAACTTGTCAACGACAGCAAACATTGCTCTGTTATTTGGTGCCTCCTTATTAAGGGGAGAGGATGGTATTTTTTTAACTTTTTTCCTATTTGGTGTAAGTTATTAATTTTTTCTATGTAGAGAGCTCATAGCTGTGGCAACTCAACCAAATAAAAATACGCTCAGGGACAAAAAAACGGACACTACTATATTTGCTTGTATTTTGTTGCCAATTATTTCAAAATGAAACAAAACCCATTTAAACAAAATAATGTTTCATTTAGCACCTTATACGACAACATTTGAAAAAAAAAATCTGATGAGAAAATTTACAAAAATTGCAAAGGGCGTATAACTATGGCATCGTTTGGTCTAACTCTTTTTTCATTTTATGGTGCCTTAAATATTTAAAACTGTTTTTAGTAACGGGTATTACCCCCTCTGGCTTGAATAACTGCATTCATACGCCTTGGCATGCTCTCAATTTGGTTAGCAATGTCTTCTTGAGGAATAAGTTCCCATTCTTCGCCAAGTGCTCGCCTCAACTCTTGTAACGATTCTGGTCTCGGTCGTCTATTCTTAACACACCGTCCCAGCATGTCCCACACGTGTTCAATTGGGTTCATGTCTTGACTCCTTGCTGGCCATGGAAGAACATGGATTCCCACTTCTTGGAGATAATCTCCGACCGCATGGGCAATATGCGGCCGTGCATTATCATGCATTAAAACAAAATTATCCCTACAAATTGGCCAAATGGCACAACATGATCAGCCAAACATTCATTTATATACCTATCAGCTGTTAGTCTTCCATTTTCAACAAAACGAACTCTGTACGAGCATCCGTACACACTCCTGCCCAAACCATCACTCCATCACCTCCATATGGCACATTTTCGGAAATGCAACACTGTGAAAATCGTTCTCCCCTTCTTCTCCAAACTCTTTCACGTCCATCAGGTGAGCACAGATTGCAACGGGACTCATCGGTGAACAGAACACAGCTCCACTATCCATTTCTCCAATCCCTGTGATCATTTGCAAAACGCAGTCGTTCAACTCGATGCATCCTGAGAAGTCTGGGACCAGTTGCAGGTCTACTTGATATCAGTCCACTTGCTTTGAACCTCCTTCTAACTGTTTTGGCCGAAATTGGGCGTCCATGCATGTTAACAAATTGCTGGGCTACACTAGTAGCTGGCAGGTTGCGCTCCCTAAGAACTCTCAACACCATATACCTGTCTTCATTTGGATTTATAGCTCTTGGACGACCCGAACCTGGTCTTCTGGTATATTCTAGGGTCTCTCTATACCGTTTTATGGCATCATGGGTTATGCTTCTAGCCATATTCATAACATTTGCAATGTAACGTACACTGCGTCCATCATCGTAAAGGGCTACAGCTCGAGCCACATCTTCAGGTCGCATCTTGTTTTAAGACAAATGTTACAACCCCACTTAAATTCAGAAAATGTAAAAATAAAGAAATAACGAATGATAACGATAATGAAGCACAAAATGGATGAGACAAAATTGTTATAGCTGAGACTCCGAAAGCAAAATAGGAATATTTGGTTGTAATGGCTTGTTAATAAAACAAAAAAACAGTCAACAATGTATACACGTCTCCATAACAACAGATGGCTACGATAATATTGTATGAGAAGATAATGTTTTGCAAAATATCAGCAAATATTAAAGTGTCCGGGTTTTTTTTTTTTTTGTCCCTGAGTGTATTTTGAAAACAATTATTTGGTGGCCCAAATTTGAAAAAAAAAAATATATATATATGCCGAATGCAGGATTGTACTAAAACCGATATATATCTAAACCGTTTTTAAAGATAGATTCAAACAGTTTTTGCAATGTATATGCAAAAGTATGTTCTACAAACTGTCTGTAACAGAAGTTTGATATTAGTCCCTACGTTTGTAAAATAAACAATTAAAATTTAGTAACAATTATCCAGAAATGCATATAGAGTGTTAGTTTCGAGACCGGAGGGAAAAAGACCTTTAGGGAGGCCGAACGTAGATGGGAGGATAATATTAAAATGGATTTGAGGGAGGTGGGGTATGATGATAGAGACTGGATTAATCTTGCACAGGATAGGGACCGCTGGCGGGCTTATGTGAGGGCGGCAATGAACCTTCGGGTTCCTTAAAAGCCATTTGTAAGTAAGTAAGTAACAATTATCTAATTTCCTTTCTTGCAAACAGACGGACGTATTTTTAAATGAAATCAATTAACAAAATTCTGTTACAAAGAAAAGTTTCCTAATAGTCTAAAGAATGTGTGTTCTAAATTTCATGCATGTATCTTTAATAGTTCAGAAATTATATTCATTTTGTTTGGCAATGTAGCAAAAAAAAAATGAAGTTACTGGAAACCGATAAAAGCGGGCGTCTGATTTAAAAATCAATAGCGCAGGAAGTTTAAAAATGACGTCTCAACATCCGATAAGGGCACAAATACCCACAAAATGTTATGCAATGCATTCCACACATATCAAAGGGTATTTTAAAGAACATTTTTTTTTTTTTTTTTAAAATTTAATTTACCGGAAACAACAATAAAAGTGGGCGAGTGATTTAAAAATCCATAATGCAGGAAGTTTAAAAATGGCGATCCACACATATCACAGAGTATTTTAAAGAATTTTTTTTTAAATTTAGTCATTTTTCATCAAAAATACCATCCTCTCCCCTTAAATCGCTCGTTGTACTGAACGTGAAGAACATTTGGCCCATTCTGATGTCTTACTCCGTATGACCGGAATATAATTGGAATGGAATTTACGGGAGAGGGCTACTATGGCCCAGCACTGCGACTTGTTACGATCTATTTCGCTAACCCTCAAGCTAGACACATTCCCAAACTCACACCGGCGGACTACAATGGTCGATTGTAACCATGAAGTCAAACTGAACTTTCTGCAGTGGAGAACGTGCAGTTACTTCAAACGGTGATTTTACTAATAAAGTTAAGGTGGATGAAGTACAGTTTGACTCCAATCGAGGAGTTCATCACATTCCCTGCTAAATTCTGCACTGAGAAATATCTTAATCCCATTTTTCATAATTTTGGGGAAAATGCAGTTTTAGAAGACTCAGTTATTGTCTGCAAGATTGAATAATTAATTTTACAATAAATTATTCTGCTTTCTTATCAAACATTCAGTAAAGAAATCAGCTCACGGATGGATAGACGAGAAACGAAAGTCACTTTTACTAAATAATAACCAATGCGAAATTGTCGGATTCTCAAAATAAATGTTTCTATAATCATAATTCTTTGTAAAATGAGAAATTAAAACCGAAAGCTATTTTAAAATAGAAGCGTGCATATGTCAATATTGGTTTTCTATAAGCCACGACCTGTGTAACCTGAACCATGAATACTATTTTTGCTTCGGCTTCACTCGAGGGAGTCATAAATAATCGTGGAGTATTTTTATTGAAACTCTTTCATATGTTGTCATAACCAGACTCTCAGTTTCCTCCAGGGTGTGCTTCAGCCCGTTGTATTTCAGTTCATCAGTTACTATTCAAGTTTGTGTCCATAGCTTCCAGTTATTTTACGACCGTTTTGCAACTATTTTCAGTTCTTTATATTCCCAAATTTTGAGGATCATTATCATAGAAGTTCGGCAAAGTCATAACCCCATCTTCGCCCTGGTCTTCTTGAGTTTCTTCTTCCTTTTGCCTTGGATAGCATCGCTGTTAATAAGGTAATTTGCCAGCATGCATTCTCAGGATGCGTTAGTATTTTTTTTTCTCGTTTCATAACGTTTATCTACGGACCTGCTCTAGACACAAAATGTGTCACGCTGATGCTTAACATCGTTAAATGGCAATAACTCGGTACCTGTAAAAGACAGACAACACAAAACTTTGTGTAAATTAAAGCTTATTATCTATGTAACTTATTTTATTCCGTAATGAATATTTTGCACACTGTTACAAAATTAGTGAAAACATGCAACAATTTTCCTTGATTCCCCATCTTCAATCGCATCCTGAGACGTTAATTTGGGAAAGCGAGCCCAAAGTAGGCCTACAAGACTTGGATCTATGTATATTGCGACTGAAATACATCAAATAAACAAGAGCTTTTCAAATCTGTATCAAGATTTTAACTACCGTTTATGATTTAAGAGTGTTGTTGCAATTTGCTAATAAAGTTTTGTTTTCTACTGACAGAAGCGTACCTATTCACGTGGCTAACGAGAACGACAGGCATCGGCACGAATTGGAGTCACGTGATTATCATGGTCTAGTCATGGCCATCTTCACAATCGCCTAATATAAATACATGTTCAAATTTCTAAATAAAAACAAAGAAATTGTTATATTAAACTCATGTTCAACGTGCATTTATATATAAACTTATTCATGTTGGCCATGTTATGACTAAGAATGTGACGTCGCGCGTAACCTGTCTTTCTCGTTAGCCACGACCTATTCAGCTGTGACGTCATTTGCAGACATGATATTATGTCGATGCGAAGCAAGCATGTTGAGTACATTTGTGAATATGCTTTAATATTTAATATAATTCAAAACATACATATGCAAATACATTACATAACGTTATTCAACGTTAATTTGGGAAAGCGAGGTTTTCTTCTTATTTATTTATTTATTTATTTATTTATTTATTTATTTATTTATTTATTTATTTATTTATTTATTTATTTATTTATTTATTTATTTATTTACTTACTTATTTTTTATGTATTTGTTTGTTCGTTCGTTCGTTCGTCCGTCTGTCCGTCCGTCCGTCCGTTCGTTCGTTTGTTCGTCCGTTCGATATTCCTATCGTAATCAATAGAAATACCATTTCACATTTTAATGAATTTCTTTCGTGTTTAGATTTGTATTACAATAATGTCAAAGTGAGGAAATAGCATGGCAGCGACTCCACCAAGAAAGCGTAAAGCGTGCTGCGAGAGTTGGGATAACTTCCCCTACTGGCGATCTGTTCTTTCAGATTTAACCGAAAGAAGATAATGAAGAAGGAATTCTGCTCATGGAGACAGCAATTATAACTAGAATAGCAAAATTATTAGGAGTAAGTATTCTTAAGCATACATTTCAAAGTGACATTCGGTTTTCGGAGTTAGTACTAATAATTTAATGTGGTCAAAGAAAATACGTTTTTAGGTTAGGTCTCGTGAATCAATTGTTCAGTGAAACCAATGAATTTCAATTGCCAGACAAAATCCTTGTTGATCCTTTCTAGTATAGTTTGCCAACGAAAATATGTTACAAATTATTGAACTATTTAGAATAACCTTTCAACATAAAAGTAAAGTGCCGTAAGTAAATAAGCCATTCAGTACGTACGATCGTGATTTTACTTCATATGGTGATATCTGGTAACAGTTGGTAACATTGTTAAGACGGCAATATTTGCTGTTTAGGAATTAATCTTACGTGACCCTTACTATAGACAGGTTCGCAGTTCATACAGCGCTGATTAAAGAAGAAGACAAAATCGTACCCTCGTTTTGTGATAGGCTAGAATTTCCCACTCTTTCATTGCATTGCAAGCACGTTCATTTTTCTCCGTTGACATTAATTTAATGTAATAAATAACACGTGTTTAAGGATGTGTACCCAGGTAGTTTATGCTCACATCCTGAGACATAAATTCAAAGCTGTTGTATCTTAACACTTCATAAAGTGGTTATCAGATTTTTGGACGTTTGCCCCTGTGAAATGTTGCAATTTGTACTCTAGCACAAAGCGGAGGGAAGAAACCACAACGCCACATCTGGTTACGTATCGAGCTGTACGATGTGAAGTCTTGGGGGCATCACTGACATCACAAATTGCATTATACTTCGATTATCTGCTGACGTTGCTATTTCAGTCACCGCGACTTTCTGCTCATACGCTGAAGAGCCAGAATTATAATAATGAAATCAGGAAAAAAGCGAGAAACTCGTTATAAGGATTACAATAATTTGGCGAAATCTGTTCTTGGAACCAAAAATTATTCAAAGAGTTCTTCAGATGTTCACATTATCACTGCATTTTTACAGAGGGGTAACATGTGAAAAACCTTAATGAGATATCAGTTGATTACTGACACTTCAGACATGGTCCTTAAGACCTTTCTGGACTCTGTCAATCTATGTGAAGAAGTGAAGAATTGCATTTCTTTTCTGGGGAACCAGTAAAATGGCTGCGTTGTCTATATAAATTATTCTCTTGCTGGTGGACTGCGGAACCACAGGAGTCCACGTAACCATTCCAGGTCTGTGATACTATTAACAATAAAATGATTTTGATGTGAATACCTTACTTACTTACTGGCTTTTAAGGAAACCCGGAGGTTCATTGCCGCCCTCACATAAGCCCACCATAGGTCCCTATCCTTAGCAAGATCAATCCAGTCTCTATCATCATATCCCACTTCCCTCAAGTCTATTTTAATATTATCTTCCCGTCTAGGTCTCGGCCTCCCCAAAGGTCTTTTTCCCTCTGGCCTCCCAACTAACACTCTATATGCATTTCTGGATTCGCCCATACGTGCTACATGCCCTGCCCATCTCAAACGTCTGGATTTAATGTTCCTAATTATGTCAGGTGAAGAATACAATGCGTGCAGTTCTGTGTTGTGTAACTTTCTCCATTCTCCTGTAACTTCATCCCTCTTATCCCCAAATATTTTCCTAAGCACTTTATTCTCAAACACCCTTAATCTCTGTTCCTCTCTCAAAGTGAGAGTCCAAGTTTCACAACCATATACAACAACCGGTAATATAACTGTTTTATAAATACTAACTTTCAGATTTTCCGACAGCAGCCTAGATGATGAAAGTTTCTCAGCCGAATAATAACAGGCATTTCCCATATTTATTCTGTGTTTAATTTCCTCCCGAGTATCATTTATATTTGTTACTGTTGCTCCCAGATATTTGAACTTTTCCATCTCCTCAAAGGACAAATTTCCAATTTTTATATTTCCATTTCGTACAATATTCTCGCCACGAGACATAATCATATACTTTGTCTTTTTGGGATTTACTTCCAAACCTATCCCTTTACTTGCTTCAAGTAAAATTCCCGTGTTTTCTCTAATCGTTTGTGGATTTTCTCCTAACATATTCACGTCATCCACATAGACAAGAAGCTGATGTAACCCGTTCAATTCCAAAGTATAGGGGAACAACTTACAAAACTCCGTTGGTCTGCGCATGCGTCATTCTTAAAGAGTGACACAATATACTATTCACCTTCTCCTTCCTAATTGTCAGTCAGTAGTAGCGCGTACTGATAGCAGTGATGCGTGAGATGACTTGTCAATCTGTAGCGACAATGGTTCAGATTAATGGAGGGAAACTCCAGACTCCGCCTCCAGCACAGCGGTAAGGTTCAGTAATTTCCTACAACGGAGTTTTGCCAGTTGTAGGTTTATAATAACACGATTGACATAAATGTGGTCCCGTTAGTTCGGGTAGGTCTATACGACTACGATGCAAGCAAGATCTTGAGCTGGCGCCGCGAATGCGCGAGGCGCCGGTGACTGTCCTCGGCGATTGGCAGCAATTTTGGGCGTGGGAGAAAATTTCCGTCAGTATACTTGAACGACCTTGGTGTGTTATCGCGTTGATTTTTATATCAAGCAAAATATCTCGTCTAGACGTGTCGATTTAAGCCATAAAAGTGAACTTTGTACAATATTTGTTAGTGACAAATCAAAAATAAAAGTAATAAGTACCCATTGTTTTCTACTTTCATTTCATTCCCATATCCCAAAGAAAATATTACCCGCTAACGCAAACGTATTCACGTAAAACCTACGACACAATCACACTTATTAGAAACAATAACAACCAAATTTCTTGGCTTAAAAATCGATAATGTGTTAAATTGGAAAAATCTTATTAAAGAAATTAACCCCAAACTAAATTCGGCTTGTTTTGCTATTAGATCTATGCAAAAGATAGTAAATAGCAATACCTTAAAAACAATATACTCTGCATACTTCCACTCGGTAATGAGTTTTGGAATAATATAGTGGGGAAATTCCACAGATATTAACAGTATACTTCTATTACAAAAAAGAATAATTAGAATAATGGTAGGTGCCAAATCTAGAGAATCGTATAGGACTATTTTCAAAAAACTACAAATAATGCCCATGGCTTGTCAGTATATCTTTTCATTAATAATCTTCCTCGTATGTAATCGTGAAAACTTTGTAACTAATTGAACAGTTCATTGCATAAATACACGTCAAAAAAATGACTTTCATACCCCATCGGCAAGTCTAACGTGCTATCAAAAAGGAGTGCGTTATATGGCAGTAAAATTTATTAATAGCTTCCCTATCGATATAAAAAATGAAACTCAAAACATAAGATTATTTAGGGCCAAATTAAAGAAGTACCTAATTTCTCACGCCTTCTATTCTGTAGGTGAATTCATGACATTCAACAACGCTTCATGAAATTAATACTAAAACTTTTTGTTGTACTAGTAGACTATATTGTAAATCTCGTCTGTATATATTTCATCTAGACTGTGACTATAAATTAAGACTTTATTCAGTAATAGTATTAAGTTTTTTTACTTATTCCATATTCTAGCTGTAAAGCAATGTATGAATACCATGGAATGTTAATAAATACAACACAATACATTACTCCGGTTTATCTTATTTTGTCAATCGGAAATGTTCAATAATAGCTCTATTGATGAAGTAACACTTTTTTTTAACTTTTCGATATGCTCGCCTTTCTTGCAATATTCATAATGAAAAAGTCTTTGGTAATTATAATAAGAGAGATTCTTTAAGTAAGACATATCGGAGAAACGTTGGGTTTAAATATAAGAAGTCACTAACCGGAATGGGTTCGTTCGGAGCGTCCGGATTTTTATTCTTGCACATTTATTATTTAAATTTAGTGTCAGACCTTTTCAAAATGAGTTCCATTTCCACTATTTTGAAAATATTTGTCTCAAATTATTAGAAATTAAAGGTATGTAAGAAAAGGACAATATTTAAACGGTAGTATTTTTTGTTATTTATATACCATTGTGAACCCCCAATTTAATAACTCACGAGCCGCCACTGAGTGATTGTCTATGTAGTTGCTGGAGCTTACGATTTCCTTCATGGAGGAAACTTTTTTCATGTTGGGATAGATATTTCTTCCCTGAGGCAATCTATCAAGAAGTAAAATAAAAATTATTATATATTCGGCAATACGAAATATGTAGGATATAAGAAAAAGTGTCATTTCCAACCCGAATTGTATAACATTTCATTTAAAATAAATTCCAGGGAGATTTCTATAAACAGAAAGTTATTTAATTTGTCATTCGCGCAATTATTTAATCATTAATTAATCTAATATACCGCTTTTGTTCTAAAGATAAAAACCAAGTTTGAAATTAAGAATATGTTATGTATTGATAAAAATAAACTATTTAATGTAAATAACAAGTTAAAGCAATTTTTTGTACCAATCATCACTTTTATATAGAATATTTTAATTTGTATGTATATTTTTACTTAGTACTGCTTTATTGCAGATGCCGATTCCCAGACATTTTCCCGAATTCGCATTCCCGAACATTTATTTTCCCGAATACAAAATTCCAGACAGACATTCTCCCGATTTCTTTGATTTCCATTTTCCCGAATACAAAATTCCCGATTTCTTTGAGTCCCACTTTCCCGATAATGCAGTAGTAGGTGTATATTACCACACAATAGTACATTATGCAACGAGCCTATAATGGTAGTAATTAAGATGCGAGTATGTTTGTTTATGAAACGAGCGCAAGTTTCATACGACTTTTTATGTTCGACCATATTTCTAACTTGAAATTATTCATAAGTATTCATGTTATGGTTATCTAAGTGAAGAGCGGAACTGACTTCTAAATTGTGAGATGTGCGCAGACGCGAAAGTATTGAGTTTTTCCGAGGGACGGATGCCATTGACCTTGATATACTCTAGAGAATAACATGAACATTAATATTGATATAATCTGGAAATTGATTTAGAATTGAAAAACGAGATGACAAATTGAACTTATTTGAATATTATTTACAATTAACGCTAATTATTATAGTAACAGAACATAACCTTCTGCGACAGTATTGGATTTCCAGCCTCCGTGACGTTTCGCTAATCGTCTTTCGATTGCATATCCGAGAATAATCGATACTTGTGGTTTTATAATGGTACAATGGTGATTTCTCATTGGCTGAACAACTGAACTATAATGAATAGGTGTACTTTAATGAGGTGCATTAAAGAGCTACTACCAGGTGTATAATTGTACTAAATTTCGGCATGGTCGACCATAAATGTATTTAATATAATTACGGTATAATTAATTACACTTTCTCTTTACAAAATGAAATAATGTCCAAGTGTCCTCAGGTAATCGAGGTGTCTGTTATCGGCTGCATAGATGTGATAATCCTGCGTGATAATTGGTATTCGTGTTTGAAGTTGTAGCCACTCTCTCGTCGGTTGTGTCCTCACACGTCTACCCGATGTGAATTCCGCAATCATCGTCCTCGTGCCGGTCTCTTCCTTTTGGAGCTCAGGCAAAACAGTATAGAAGCTTGGATGGTGTCTCCCAAACACCACTTGCAGACGATAGTGGAAGCCTTACGACAGGTTATTTGTTCGGTGTTCATTATTTAATGTGGAATTGTACTGGTTCCACAATGTCGTATCAAGTCGCCTTCTGTCACGAACTCGTGTGCCACTGATGTACTGTATGTGACATCAAAGTAATCAAACGTTCGGGAATTTCTCGCATAATATATTCGGGAAACTGAATAGTAAGTGAAATTCGGGACCGTGGCTTCGGGAAAGTAGCATTCGGGAAAATAGGTGGGAACGGCAGATGCCGTATAATAATTATTATAGTTCCGTCGGTAAAAGAGGGGAACTCCGCTACCCATTCCTGATACAAAGCCGCCTTCGTGAGTTTAATTGTTGGCAACTTTACACAATTGCACTTCAACTAACTGAGAAAATCTGTCAGCCTGCGTGACAACAACTTAAGTCAACTGGAGACATTATTGGCCTTGTACTCACGTGAGTAAACGTTGTTGATTGTTGACAAGCCTTTAAAAAAGAGAATAATATTATCGTGTGCATGAATTATGCTATTTATTTTCAAATTTAAACATTTATTTTAATTTTAATTTTAAAAATCTTAAAGATATAAGTTACAAGGAAAAAGGCGTTAAAAAAATAAAATCGACTAAAAAATGCAAAAAAAAAAAAAAAAAAAAAAAAGTAAAATAAAACTTCATCAGAATGCTTCATTTCTCATGACTCTTGTCAGACTAAAAGCCTTTAAATATGAACATTCAAATAAAATAGGCATTTCCCTTAATATCCCATGTCTAATAATGACAGAGAAACGCGTATGGTTGTGCAGAATTCGTGTTTTTAATTAGCCTTGCTGTAAGCAGTAATTTTGACTTAACGCTTCAAGCACACTATAATAGAATGTTTTTATTAATCTTTGGACAACAAGCTGTAGCTGTATGCCAATCGGAGACAGTCTTGGCCAATCACTGCCTGTGATGACAATACTTTTTTTTTTTTTTTACATTCAGCAATTTATTGATAAAGTATCAAAACAAATATGTTTACTGCCTTTTCATATTTAGTTTAAAATTCAAATAATAATGCGCAAGTGTTGTTCATGTCCAGCTGTCAATACAATTGGACACAGAGACATTAATGTATATGTTAGTTAGGAAGTCGGAGGTTGTGGAACATTGCATGTTATTCATTTAAAAAAGATTTTGGTGTTCTATGCTGCTTGTAAAAATTTGCATTGTATTGGCCTAGACGCTTGATGAAAGGATTTTCAATCGAATTTGCACTGTTATAAAACTTCTTCACTTGTTCACGTAATAAGTCTTTCAGAAATGTCATGTCCAAGTGTATTAGTATTTGTGCATTAGTTATGTACCAGTCTGAATTACGTATTACTCAGAGCACTTTATTTTGAACAATTTGAAGAGATTGACAATGAAATATAGTACATACCGTAAACACCAGATGGCTGTGCTAATACTCTTCGAATAGACATCTAGCTGCAGAAGTAGTAACTAAAAACAGACACAAATTCTCAAAAGTCCCTGTCAAACGATAAAATTGTTACGGTGTTAGTATGCATCACACAATTACAAAACGTGTATGAGCACGAATAAAATATTAAAGAAGTATAATTTTTACAAAAAATTTGATAAATATTGCAATATTTGTTGAGATAATATAAAATGAAAACAAAATGCATTGTACTTTTTTTTTATAAGTATTATTGTTTGTGGGAGCCTACGTGTGTGAAAAGATGTAGGATGAGTTGCATACCTCATAGGGTCAATGTTTGTTATAATTTGTTTATTGTTCTTTTGCATATTTAGATGAGTTAAGTGTTATGTGGGCTTCATTACGTTCGTTTTGAAATGTAGTTTCTCATTACATTATATGATGTTTTAAAGGATGCGAATGCAATAGCTGTTTTAGGTAACTATGTCGTCAATTACTGTTTTTGTTTATATATGTAAATAACCACAATAAAGTACAGATTAATGTATTATTTGCATACGTCTTACCAGTGTGATTTCAATAGGCAATTATATAACTAAATTTATATATATTATGTTCACGAATTGTTTACAGCCGTATAAAAGATGTTTAAATGTTAGGTTATGTATCAGTATCTTAGGTTATGAAGTCAGAGACTTAAAGAAAAGTGAATTTTTTTTCTTTGAACTCTGATTAACTCCCGCATTTGCTTTAAATTAATAGTTTCATGTTGCTTATAATGATTGTTACTGAGTAATTATTTATTATGGTGGCTGCTACCGGTAGAGGCAATTGAAAGTGTCTCCATGAGATCTTTCAGCGATATGACCTATTAATATTGATTATGTCTTCGGAAAACTGTGGAATAGTGTAGGCTATTCAATTAGTCTCATCTTTTTGATTATATGAAATTACATTATGAAATCTATTTTTCAGTTGTTTCTCTGTGAGAATGAATTAGGTAGTGTGCAGAATGTTAATCTATGGTGTACCGGCAACACTAGATTAACATGTTGTAATAAATTGTTTAACTGCCTGTTCTTATCATGCAGGCAAAAATGTCTTTGTATTTCGACTCGAAGGTTCAGAGCCCGGATCCGGGATGCATTAATATCCACTTGGAATGGCATGAGCAACATCCTCTCTTAGCAGTTTCATCTTACAGTCAAGACAAAGGAGGCTTTGTCACCATTTATGATGAATTGGTGGGTATTTATGAAATAACAAACTCATTATTTTTTTACTTTGTCACTGACAATTAATTATGCTATCAATTCTATCAATCTTCTTAATGTATCCAGCTGTTTGCTGACAACATAAAGTCCACTTTATTCCACTGTAGTCTATTCAGTTGTTGTTTTTCACGAGAAATGAAGGGTATTTTGATCGGTGTTCATTATAGATGCCTGTTGCTAGTAGCCAGAGGTGGGGGTGTAGTCAA
Organism: Periplaneta americana; assembly: GCA_025594305.2. Classification (NCBI taxonomy): domain Eukaryota; kingdom Metazoa; phylum Arthropoda; class Insecta; order Blattodea; family Blattidae; genus Periplaneta; species Periplaneta americana. The sequence goes on along the minus strand of JAJSOF020000011.1, from coordinate 56,749,706 downwards.
TGTATACTGCAGGGCTGTGTCTTCTGAAACTGGTACTGATGATTTTAATTTACCATGCTACCAATTCAAGTCAAAAATAATTTCACAATAATTTTAGAATTTTTAATAGGCTTGCTCTTTGTACCTTCAAGCCCGTCAGTAAATACCGGTAGATTTATAATTGACCTAAAGGAAAGTTTTTTTGTATCAAATTTAAAATGATTGATTACTGTTTTTAGTTATCGAGATTACAAGATTCCATCACAGTCCCTCTCTTTCTTCCTCTCTGTCTCTGAACTCGAGTGAAGTTTAGTTCGCTGTTGGTTTCAGAATGTTTGACACTAATACAGTAATAGAAAAGAGAATACAGAAATGACGGAGCAGAAATGAGAATATAAGGCCTGTTATGGGATGTAAAGGTAATGAAACAAAAAATATGAGAACAGCAACAAAAGACCTAGCATTGATATTAATAAAAACTAACATAAAAGAATTGGTATCAGAATTCTCGTGTGAAAAGAATGAAGGAGAAAATGCCTAAAATTGCTATTATCCTGTGACTGGTGAGGTGGTATTTTTGTCACGTATCTGGTGAGATGAGGTTTGAGGAGCCTCAGATAATTTTTTTTTTTCCCATAGGACAGGTAATTATTAAAACATAACAAATTAACTTTGTAGTACTCTTAAGATTTATTAAACAGATAGTGAAGTGATATGAAAAAATTATATAAGTAAGTAAGTCCTAATTGTATTTTGATTATGTATTAAATACAAAAGTTTAAAATGACGCTTTATACAAAATAACTAATGATACGAAAAAAATAACTGTCATTTCTAAAAATTATTCAAATAAATCATTGCACATAATACAAATTCGCATAACATCTGTACGGTTGCAATTTTTTTCTATTATTTCAAAAAGATATTGTCTGATCATAAAAGTTACATACCTGGTGAGGTGGGGTTTGATGAACCTCTAACCGTGCAAGATCCGAAATAACTCGAAGAAAATGTGTTGTACAATGCGACTGCTCACTAGGCCCGTTACTAACAGACTGTATAAAAGTAACTTAAGTGATGGTCACCCATACTACATGCCATACTGAGCAGTGCCGGTTCGCAATTTTCACGGGGTTCGACAAACCCCACCTCACCAGTTACGGGTTAATTACAATTCGCAAGGATGAAGGAATAGAGGAAGAACTGCCGTGAAATGGAGTGAACAGATAGATATGGAATGAGAACGTGTGTAAAGGAACTTGATGGCGTCATTGCTAGTAGAGGTGAGACTACTGGGAGTGCAGGAGGTCAAATGACTTTATTGTCAAACGCCTGGCATTAGAAAACAACAACAACATTGTTACGGATTACTTGGGTACTCTAGGTGTCCAAATGCAGGACTGTAGTTATATGTTATTGGGAACTATGCAGAGAATTATACTGTAACTGGGTATTATTGCAGGGGGAGCCTCTGTCTGATGTCATATGGCCCCAGCACCCAGTATCACAGGTAACAGCACTGGCATGGCATCCAACCAAGAAGCTCCTTGTGACTGGTTGGGAGAATGGAGAAGTGAAGGCGTGGGCAGGAGATACAGAGTTCACATCTGTCCAGTCTGTCCACCAGGCACCCATCACTATTCTGCAGTGGAGCACACTGGGGGTCGGCTGGTGTCAGGAGACACGGTACGTTGCATTGTACTCATCACTATTCATACTTACTCATTCATCAAATCATCTCTCAATTCACCCATACGCACCTATGCATCCACACATATGTCGCCTTTCCATCCATTCAACTAATGTCCAACCAAATTTGGTCCCATGTTCATTTAAAATTTCAATGTAAGAAATTCTCTTTTGTGCAGTCAGTGTTCAGTTCATTGTCTGAATAAACTGACAACATTTTCTTTTATTACATTCTTATGTTTTTTTCTTTACTTTCCAGTTGTTCAAATTTGTAAAAATCAAGAACTCTAATGGCCGGTTTTTCCAAGTATTGTTAGAAAATTTAACGACTGTTAAACTCTAAACAGTTTGTTAATTAATGAAATTGTATGTTTTCAACACCAGTTTGGTTTAACAGATTGTTAACAGTTTGTTAATTTTAAATGTAGGATTTCGGGCAGTTAACTCGTTTAACAGTTAGTTAAATATGGCCGATGTCTCCACAGCTGTTCGAACAGAAGTTGCGAAATTAATATTTTATGTCTCTCTTTAGGGAATAATTAGCGTATGACTGGTAATATAATATTTAAAAAATACTTTGGACTGTTTAAATACATCAGTGTTATTTTATTTCTTTTGTATTTCGTATCCATAATAGCAATGAGGAAATATAACCTTACTTTGTAATTATTATTCAGCACGTCACCTACAATTTTCATTTGTCAACTGTTTGTTTATGAGCGTGGCTTACTATAACAGGTTGTCATTTTATGCAAGTTTAGTGACTCACTCTATAATATAGAATTTAAAGATTAATTTTAGCCAATCAAAAATTGTCTTACATGTGTAAAATCATTACCAACTGCTGTTGAGTAGTTAAAATAGTGCTAACAGACGTTATAGTTAAGTGTTGGTTATCTTAAACAAAATTATGTTGAATAAATGGAAAATACATTAACAAAGCATTAAAAATAAACAGACTGTTAATTTAACATTTGTTAAGCAAAATTAAACATTACTTGGACAAACTGGCCATAAAAACGTTTTGACAAAAAAAAAAAAATAAAAAATAAATGTTTGGATATATAAATTTTAACAACACTATTAACACTGCTTGTACACGATCAAGTTTTCGTCAAATTTAAACTTCGCAAGACTTGCCTATACTTCACTAGTTTTATTGTCAGATAACTTACATACTTATGGAATATTTTACATCAGCTACTATAATTATTGCAGTGCCAACAGGAATTAAAATTTAAATAAAATAAAAAAAAAAACAAAAATATTTATATATATCTTAAAGAAACTATTTCCAAAATTAAATCCTGGAGATTCACTGCTGCTCTCACATAAGCCCACCATCGGTCCCTATTCTGAGCAAGATTAATCCAGTTGCTACAATCATATCACACCTCCCTCAATTCTATTTTAACATTATCCTTGCATCTATGTTTTTCGGTCTCTCCAAAGGTCCTTTTCCCTCCAACCTCCCACTTAACATTCTATATGCATTTATGGATTCGCCCATACATGCTACATGCCCTGCCTATCTCAAACATCTGGATTTAATGTTCCTAATTATGTCAGGTAAAGAATACAATGCGTGCAGTTCTGTGTTGTGTAACTTTCTCCATTCTGCTGTAACTTCATCCCTCTTAACCCCAAATATTTTCGTAAGCACCTTATTCTCAAACACCCTTAACCTCTCAAAGTGAGAGTCCAAGTTTCACAGCCATTCAGAACAAACGGTAATATAACTGTTTTATAAATTCTAACTTTCAGCTTTTTTGAGAGCAGACTAGATGACAAAGGCTTCTCAACCGAATAATAACAGGCATTTTCCATTTTATTCTGCGTCTAATTTCCTCCTGAGTGTCGTTTGTATTTGTTACTGTTGCTCCAAGATATTTGAATTTTTCCACCTCTTCGAAGGATAAAGTTCAAATTTTTATATTTCCATTTCGTACAGTATTCTGGTCACGCAACATAATCATATACTGTAGTTTTATATCAACTTTTTAATTTAAGAGAGCTTGAAACAATGTAGATGAAAATATATGGTGTACTCAGTATTTCACCACCGATTACACTATTCTGTCTCAAATCTGAAGCAACATTTTTATATCTAGCATCACTGTAACCCATGTCACACTTATCACATGTGCAACTCTACATAAATAATATGCTAATATGCTTTTAAAAGATAATAAAATAATTACACTTCGAAGAACTGAATTATGTCTGTATTTTGTTAAAGGTAAATCAACTATTTAATATTTGTACATTGCAATTGTTATAAGAGGAAGATTTCAAATTGAATCCAGACTCTTAAAGATAAGTTTTTTTTTGTACTATTAAACTGGTGTATATTGACATTTGTTTTGTTGTAATTTTATTAATTGGAATCTCTTTGTGGTTTTAGGGTGGTTCTCTAGTTGGCTCGAAGGTGGACTCACGTGGACAGATCTTAGCAGATTTTCATCACGAGTTGAAAGACCCACTGACACACATTGCATTCAGAAGAAATCCCAAGCGGTCAGCACAAGGATTGGACATCAAGTATGTACATTATACATTCCACTCACAGTGGTCTTCTGTAGGTTTTCATAGGAAAGTTTTTAGATTGTAGAAAATTATTAAAAATTTATTTTTATTCAGTCGAAAATGTTTGTAATAACAGGAACACCTTTTCTGTTGGAGACTATTCATGGTTGCCCCATTCAACACCTGCAATAAATGAGAATTTCGGAATATGTATGATAAGAACTTTCTTGTGTTAAATTTTAACGTACCTTGTTAACATCAGTAATTTTCTAGACATCACAATAACAAAAGTAGACAACAAACACACATTCAAAGTATACAGAAAACCCACAACAACAACAACACATCCAACCACCTCACACAACACAAACAAGCTGCATTCCGAACAATGGTACACAGACTATTCAACATACCAATGAACCAAAATGATTACAACGAAGAACTAAACACAATCAAATACATAGCACAAGAAAACAGATACTACCCCAACATAATAGACAACATAATACGTAAGACAAAACAAAACCACAAAAAACAGAAGAATACAACACAAACACAAGAACACAAAAAATACATCACACTAACATACGAAAACAAAAACACACATAAAATTGCAACCTCATTCAGGAAATTAAATTACAACATCGCATACAGAACAAATAACACTCTACAAAAACATCTCAACACACAAACAACACAAACAAACAAATACTACCACACAGGCGTATACAAACTCAAATGTAACACCTGCAACAACTTCTACATAGGACAGACAGGCAGATCATTTCAAACACGTTACAAAGAACACATCACAGCCATAACAAAATTACAAAACACCTCCACATATGCAGAACACATTACAAATGCCAACCACACCTACAGAGACATCAACACAGACATGGAAATACTGCACATCCAACCAAAAAGCCAGAAACTCAACACACTAGAACAATATGAAATATACAGAAACACGAAAACACACCCCAACGATATTCTCAACACACAACTTAATTTCAAAACACATACGCTCTTTGACTCTACACTACGAACGCACCCTCACAGGAAACAAGAGGTGCCAAGACCAACAACAACCAGTTCTGAAGATGACCCAAAATAGATCGAAACATGTTAACAAGGTACGTTAAAATTTAACACAAAGTTCTTATCATACATATTCCGAAGTGATACAGTGTTAAAAGTTGTGTACTCAAGATGTATAAATGAGAATTGCTAAGGTGTATCTTTCACAATGATGACATCCACACTCGTGGATGTGCTGTTGATGGTCCTGGATATGAAAGATATGATATTGGTTGTGGATGTGGTATTGGTGGTGAATATGGTGTGGTTGTTGTAGTGGATATAGATATTGTGGTGGATTTTTTTTTTTTATTTTATTTGGTTATTTTACGATGCTATATCAACATCTAGGTTATTTAGCGTCTGAATGAAATGAAGGTGATAATGCCGGTGAAATGAGTCCGGGGTCCAGCACCTAAAGTTACCCAGCATTTGCTCGTATTGGGTTGAGGGAAAACCCCGGAAAAAACCTCAACCAGGTAACTTGCCCTGACCGGGATTCGAACCCGGGCCACCTGGTTTCGCGGCCAGACACGCTGACCGTTACTCCACAGGTGTGGACTATTGTGGTGGATGTGTGGTTGATGTGATGGTGGTGGACGTGCTGGTGGTGTTGCTGATTGATGTGATGGTGGTGGTAGTGATGGTGGCATTGGTGACAGGCATAGTGGTTGGAACAAAGGTCGTACACAGATAGGAAGATATACAGCATGACACGGAATTAAAGCATGTATGTCTATAAAAATCTCAGAATATATTTTTATAGCATCACAGTCTTTCTCCATACTTCATACAATCAGAGAGTAAATGTTTAGACTCCTCTATTTTGAAAATACTGTAATACGGTTGTTTCTTCACCAGTGGGCTGGCCAAGGCTGCTGTTGCTGGGGATGAGAGGGCTCTTGACCTCTTCAGTGCATGGCGGCCCAGAACTGCAGGACAAAGGTTCTCAATGCATCCTGGGCAAGGCGACAACTTGTGTTTTTATGTTGGTGCTCTATCAGGTATGGAATCTTCACTGTAGAAATATATTAAAGAGATGAAAACACTTACATTCCTATATTTATGAAAGAGAACACATTACAGTTGTCAAAACGTTTGTATGTTGAAATATTCTTTTGTCACTGTTCACTGACTTGCCTTACTGTTAACCCCAGTTCTGTCTTCCTTATTACTAAAGCCTGGATTTCTAAGCAAAATGCATATTCTTTTCCACACTTTTAAAGATAAGCAAAAAAGTTACACTTTGTAAGACACACCTAGATAAACAGTTTTAACTATGTTTGTTAGTGCTTATTTCGCAGGAAAACATTTTTGCTTACTTATTTTACGATTTTTAACTAAAACAGCATATTTTACCCAAAACTGTTATTTTAAAAGTGCATATTTCACTCCTAGCCATCATTTATCAGTGATTCCCCTTTTTTTATTGGCTAATAAAAAATTAACTTCAGTCAAATGCGTAAGAAAGCAATGCTAGGGTATGACCCAGGATGTTGTGAAATAATACTGCGTAGTTCTAATTAGGAGCGATCCTAGGGATTCCCTGTCAAGCTTCTGCGATTAGGCAGGTCAATCAGTTATTGCACTTATCGGAATGATGTCATGTGCATGGATGGTGAATCCCTGAGTTCCAAGCTGCAGTGTACAAGTTGTCCAACACGTGTTGGTTCAATAAGGTGTGTGTGATTGCTCGCTGTTGTAGTTAGGGAATGTCACCCACAAAAACCTCTCAATCAGCATTCTACGAAACAAATAATTTATCATCATATTTCCGTGTATTCGTTTTTGCTTATTTTCACCATTTTTCGTGCTTATTTTACTGTTTCCTTGTATTCGTTTTTGCTTATTTTGGTGCTTATTATCACCATTTTTCGTGCTTATTTGCTTGCTTATTTTACTGTTTGATTGTGCTTAGAAATCTGGGCTTTACTTATTACCAACTGCCTCACTATGTGTGAGTATCCAGAAGAATACATAAATAGCATATAACTAAGTAGGCTAACGACACATGCAAGTCATGGGCATAACTTAGACCAGCGTTTTTCAACCTTTTTCAATATGTGGCACACTAAAGTTGTAATTTAGATTCTCGTGACACACTCACTTAATCTAAACCAGTAGTTCCTAACTTGGGTGAATTTTTTTTTTTCATAAAAACATGTAAAATACGATATTTTTTATGGTAACACTTATGGCTGAAAAGGTCGCAACTGGATTTTTTTTTCGAGGTTCTCCCATTTCCCCATATTAGGGATTTGCATTATTCCGTCTACATTTTTCCATTTCGTCATCATTCCATAACATTCCACGTGTGTCATGATTGACAACACATGGAGAAGGCTGGCCTAAGGACGAGGGGGGTGCCTACTGGAAACCTGGGTACACTTCGAAACTTAGTATAGTCACCTGGTATGGTTTGGGAATGCGCCTAGTTTGAGGGGTTAGTGCAATAAATGTAATAAGGTCGCAGTGATGGATCGTAGTACACCTTTCCTTAAATTCAATTCAAGGTTGGTACAATATTCTAACTTTACTGATCTTACAACCCTGGCTCTGCATCAGTCATTCTCTTCTCTGCCGATCACACATCTACCCTATGTTTACTGAATGTTGACTTGTGCCATGTTCGCTGAAAGTTATCGGTAAATTGTTCTACACAACTAGCTTCATTTGAGTGATTGACGAACAAAGTAAAAAAATATATATATTAATAAAAAAAAAACTTTCGCACAAATGATTTGTAAATTCCTATGTATAAGTTTTTTCTGAAAAGAGAATGATGTATATTTATCATCTGTTACATATATTTCCACATCTGTATTGCAGGTGCATTGTTCTACTTCAGTGAAACTGGAACGTGTACAGAAATTTTAAATACAGAGGGCACAATTCTGAAGAAAATCTTGTACCATGAGCACAAAGATAATTTGATTGTGATGACAGAAGACCTTAACGTCGGTCAATTCCAGGTGAATCCCAATGGACAGGTCACAGAAATAATGAAGGTAAGAAATTTGTATGTTGATGCATTATGTAAAGTCCATATTAATTTCTTTACCATGGCCACTTTTTGTAATTCTTGAGGCAGTAGAATTGCAGGATTAGTAACTGATGCAGTTAACAAGGAATACTGACATACAATTGTGGCCAGGTCCAATAACAAAACTAGTAAATATCAAAAGACTACAATGGACAGAACATGCGGTGTACATGGCTGATACCAGAAGTTTAAAGAAAGTATTCAAACATTTTCAAAAGGAAAACTCGAGTGCTGCAAAAGTTGCAATTGAAGGTTGCGAGTCTGTTCACACACAAGGCACTACTTTTGCAGCCACAGTCTTGCTGCAGGTTTCCAGCACTGTGTTGACTTCTCAATATACGTTTTGTGGTTATGTTCGCATTATTATGAAACTCATGCGATAGCTTACTTATCTATTATTTGCTTTTCTGTCCTAACTAGTAGTCAGAAATTGGCATTGTTTTTACTATAAAGCTATTAAAACGCCCATATACTTAAATGATAACCAACAACAAATTCACGTAATCAATGTTGGTAACCCTTCTGTTTGAAACTACGCTACAGAAAATTAAAAAAATGAATTATAACGTCAGGAAATATACTCAGACTGTGTTGTACATTTAGTAACTGTTACAAATAATTTATTTTCATCACATCTAACATTAAAATATATCCAAGCAGTAAAAGCATCATTGGCACATTTGGGTGGCAACACTGGTCACAACCGAAGCAAACGTTTCAACAAAACTGATATCAAAAGTGCTCTGGCTGCAACCCCGAGAATCCTGTTCACATGTCTCTACTTCTAAGCTGCGCGCAGCATGAAAAAGTAGCGGGCAGCAGGTTCAGCAGCTGCTACTTTTCGGGTTGCACCGTTATTCACATGTCGCAGTACAAGAGTTGCGCAGTTTTTTGTACTGCAGCGCTGCAGAAGTAGCAATGTGTGACCGTACCTTTACTCAGACGAAATGTATGATTACAGGTTAAGCTAAGTGGAAGATCGCAAGATGCGTCAATGGTTTGGGCAGGCCCTGGCTTGTTGGCTGTTATCACTGGTGATCTATCCATCCGCTGCTGGGACCTGGACACTGGTGAGAGCTACCTGCTGGATGCAGAGCCCATCAGTTCCTCCCCCACCGCCTCTAGCTCTACATCTGCAGCTTCTAACATGCCCACTGAAATCTTCACAAGTCTTGCCTTCTGCCAACAGAAAGGTAATTCTTAACTTTCATAAACTGTTAGACAAGTGAATCTTTCACAGAGAGAACTGTGCATTATTAATCAAATAATGTCTGAAGCATGGACTACCCGCACTGAAGAAACATTTCAAATTATGGTTGATTGAAGTGGAAGTTTTGGTGGTCAAATATGGCAATGGAGCACGTTTTCTCAATATACTAAACTCTTCTTTGCCATCAGTCTATAAACTCTCAACCATCATCATCATCATCATCATCATCATCATCGTCACCACCACTACCATTACTAGTCCACACCTGTGGAGTAACAGTCAGCGCGTCTGGCTGCGAAACCAGGTGGCCCGGTCGGGGCAAGTTACCTGGTTGAGGTTTTTTCCGGGGTTTTCCCTCAACCCAATACATACAAATGCTGGATAACTTTCGGTGCTGGATCCCAGACTCATTTCACCGGCATTATCACCTTCATTTCATTCAGACGCTGAATAACCTAGATCTTGATACAGCATCGTAAAATAACCCAATAAAATAATAATACATTATGCAACGAGTCTGTAATGGTAGTAATTAAGACGCGACTATGTTTATGAAACAAGTGCAAGCGAGTTTGATAATTTTCATACGAGCGTCTTAATTACCATTATAGTCAAGTTTCATACGACTTTTTATGCTCGACCATATTGATTTTTTCCGGCAATTGGTGAAATGAATTTGCGGGAATGTGCTTTGTGGAAGGCTGGAAGATGACGGTGAACTGATGTTAATTTGTGTGTTGTTTTTTTCGACTGAGTTTAATATTGTCTAATCTCGCGCTAGTTGTCTTTCGATTGCATATCCGAGAATAATCGATACTTGCACTTTCATATTGCTACAATGCTATTTTCTGATTGGTGGAACACCTGAACTTTAATGAATAGGTGTACTTTAATGAGGTCCATTAAAGGGCTGCTACCAGGTGTATAATTACTACATTTCGGCATGGTCGAGTATAAAAAAATAATACCATTACCATTACCAACACCACCATTGTCACCATCTACTTCAGTTCCTTTCAGATCTTTGAAAAATACGTTCAATAACAGGGCTTCTCCCTAAGAAAGAGATGTTTATTTCATATTCATAAAAAATATTAATGTTAATAATACAGTTTTGTGCTTTATTCACTTAGGTGTACTATCAGGGGGTACGAATGTAGGTGCAATCATCATGTGGAGATTTTCTAAGGCTGAAGGGAGTGGAGACAGTCTTAATTCTGGCAGAAGTGCTTCTCCTACGACAATGGATCCAGCTCAGAACTGGATACGAGAGCCCCCTTGTAATGTGCGTGGGGCAGTGAAACAGCTCGCCTGGAGCAGGTCACACCCTCTCCTGGCCGTCAATGCCATCACTGCAGTCTATGTGCTCCGTGAACAGCAACTGTGTGCTCATTCTAGCAAGTTGGTAAGCCTGTATTCACTTTCATACCATAAGACAGATAATACACTATGTATACCAGACATGACCAGGTGGGGCAGATCTAGCCTTCAAACGAGGTGAACAGTGACATAGAATCTCAGAATACCATGCAGGCACACACATAAAAGATATTCTACGTCACTGTCGCACCTCATTTGAAGGCTAGAGTTATTGGGCTGGGGATGCCTGGTGTGTACTATGAATTGGAAACTTCAACTTTTTATGAACTAAAACATTTAAGTAAATGTGATGTTTATTTAAGGGGTTAGGTACAGCTTACAGCAGTAACATTTTTGGAAATATTCAACATTTTTTTCCTCCATTACTGTATCTTGTACAATAATGAAAATTGATATGTGTAAAATACTGTCTTCTGCTATATGAAAAAAATATTTTTACAATTTAAAAAATTATATATATTTTCAAAATTCATAATGATGGTAGTTCACTGTGCAGTGATGAAGTGTTTCCCTCATAACTCATAAACTTCTTAACTTTTTCCTGTGCAAAACACATCACAAAAGCTAACCACACCTACAGAGACATCAACACAGACATGAAAATTCTACACATCCAACCAAAAAGCCAGAAATTAAACACACTAGAACAATACAAAATATACAGACACACAAAAACATATCCAAATGAAATTCTAAACACACAATTCAATTTCAGAACACACACTACACTACACAAACACACCCTCAGACTAGCAACAACCAGTTCTGAAGAAGGCCAATAGCAGGCCGAAACATGTTACCCAGGTACAGTAAAATTTAACACGAGAAAGACATATAATACATATTCCGAAGTGATATAGTGTTAAAAGTTGTGTAATCAAAATGTATAATGAAGGAAATGTGAAAATAAATTGACATTACACTACAATTATTCACAGTTTTATTCTACTCGCACTGTCCTTTATCACTGTATTGGTTTGTTAGAACAAAACCGAGAATAAATGAAAGAATGAAAATACAAGAGGGTTGGAAGAAGTAACAGTACAGGAGGTCAGTAACCTGCCCGGGTCCTTGACAATAAGCACAGAATAGTAACATGGTTAGAGAAGCTTCACCCCCAATGCCTGACAAAGAATAGCGAATGTCTTCCAGTCACGCACAGTCACACAAAAAAATTGTCATGCTTCATACAGTATTATTGCAAAATTAAAAATGTTTGAAAGAATTTAGCGACAGTTACGCTTAAAATTATCTGTTTTTGTTAGGTTTTTTTTTTTTACCTAAATGGTGTTTTAGAAAGGTTTTACTGTATTGCTTGAAATTGTTTATTTAGGTGTCTGCAGTGCAGGTTTCACCAAGTCAGCTTGTAGTAGAGGTCGAGATGAAGGAAAACCGGGGAAAGTTTCATACTCTGGAACTGAGCACAGATCTGCAGGTAAAGGGAGTGGCTGTCACAACCGACCACGTAGCTCTGTGGAGCAGCAAGACCATGGTCGTGTACCAACTAGTCACTGAAGGAATCACCGATGATGCTAGAACCACCAGTAAAACTATTGGCAAGTAGTTATTTGTCTGTTTTACATTTTCACTGTTAGCACACTGCTTGTGTGTTTGCAATCTGGTTTACATTAGAATGTGATTGATTTGTGGCTGTGAGCTCTCAGATCTCTAACATTAACCATGTGTTATGATGTCAAGAATTTAATTTTTGTGAAGTGGGAACATTTAGAATATGTGATAGAAGATAGAATAATAAATAAGGACAAGGAATAATTGACAAGGAAACTGTTAATGAGCTCATGGTGAAACCTCCCCTCAAACTATGCACATAGTTGAAGCTCTAGCAGATAGACTGAAATGAAAATTAACTGCTGCATATTAATATTGTAAAAGTATGAAAATTTACTTGAGACTTTACTTTAATGTTCGGAATTTCTTAACAATATAATATCACTTTAGTTGCGCCATACAAAATTTTGTCCAATATTCTTTTGAGAAGATTAACTCCATATGTAGATGAAATTATTGGGGATCATCAGTGCGGGTTTAGGCGTAATAGATCGACTATTGATCAGATTTTTTGTATTCTACAGATATTGGAGAAAAAATGGGAGTATAAGGGTACAGTACATCAGTTATTCATAGATTTCATAAAGGCATATGACTCTGTTAAGAGATATTGTTATATAATATTCTCATTGAATTTGGTATTCCCAAGAAACTAGTTCGATTAATTAAAATGTGTCTCAATGAAACATACAGCAGAGTCCATATAGGCCAGTTTCTATCTGATGCTTTTCCAATTCACTGCGGGCTAAAGCAAGGAGATGCACTATCACCTTTACTTTTAACGTTGATCTAGAATATGCCATTAGGAAAGTTCAGGATAACAGACAGAGTTTGGAATTAAACGGGTTACATCAGCTTCTTGTCTATGCGGATGACGTGAATATGTTAGGAGAAAATCCACAAACAATTAGGGAAAACACGGAAATTTTACTTGAAGAATGTAAAGCAATAGTTTTGGAAGTAAATCCTGAAAAGACAGTATATGATTATGTCTCGTGACCAGAATATTGTAAAATGTAAATATGTTGTTGTTGTTTGTTGTTTTCTAATGCCAGATGTTTGAAAAAGTCATTTGATCTTGCACAACAGTATTTTTCAAAGATATTATCATGGCCAGCCACTTAAACACAGATTTTGAGGTGTTCCGAAATCCATTTCTTGGTTTGAGTTGCACAATGGGCAGTTAGAGGACTGATATATTCCAATTCTATGCAGGTGTTTGGCCCGTCAAACAATCATGGCCTGTATGCCAATCTAAATGCAGCTACAGACGATTTTCGAATAGTAAATTGGGAAAACTGTTTTTGGGCAGAGAGTTCCATTTTTTCCCTTGAGAATGTTATCAAATTTTGTTTGTTGAAGTCTAAGTATGTAGATTTAATAAATCTTTTCACAGAGTAATTAGGAACATTTAAACAGATGTCTTGAGATAGGCAGTGCTGCATGTCTTTGCTAAAGCATCCGAAATTCTCGTTTCCCAGTGTTCCACAATGGGATGGTATCCATGGAATACAATTCTTTTATTGAGTGATATTAATTGAGAGAGCATTTTGAGTTATTTCTGCTGTTTGAGATGAAGGTGTGTTTTAGAGACTAGATAGAATAGCTGCTTTGGGTCTGAAATATAACTGCATTTTTAAATTTACTGATGTGGCATAGAAGATTCCTGAGACTTTCACTTATTGCAATGATTTCTCCATCAAAACTTGTTGTTCCATACCCAAGAGATCTATAAAGTGAGAAGAGACAGCAAAGTAACACCTGCACGCGCACCTTGTTCTCTAGAGAAATCCATCATTATAAATGAAGCCAGTTTTGTGGATATTTTGAATATTCATTGTCTCTAAAGACAATTGTTTTACTATTTCAGTGTTTACTTCTGATTTTAAATTTCTTCTGTTAAATTTAGATTATATTCTATATTTAATAGAGTTAAAGGGTTTGGTTTAATTTGTAGGTTTTCTTTTAAATTCTCGGGATATTGATGTTAGCAAATGTAAATATAAAATTGGAGATTTATCCTTCTGGAAGAGGTGGGAAAATTCCAATATCTTGGAGCAACAGTAACAAATATGAAATTAAACAGAGAATAATGTAAATATGGGAAATGCCTGTTAATATTCTGGTTGAGAATTTTAACTGTCACCTAGTCTGCTGTCAAAAATCTGAAAGTTAGAATTTATAAAACTATTATATTACATTCTGTATGGTTGTGAAACTTGGAGTCTCACTTTGAGAGAGGAACATAGGTTAAGGGTGTTTGAGAATAAGGTGCTTAGGAAAATATTTGAGGCTAAAGCGGGATGAAGTTTTGGAGAATGGAGAAAATTACACAACACAGAACTGCACGTATTGTATTCTCCGTCTGACATAATTAGGAACATTAAATCCAGATTTGAGATGGGCAGGGCATGTCAGGTGGTTTTCGCTAGAAATGCATATAAATTTTAGGTGGGCAGCCAGAGATGGAATAGGAACGTCCATCTTCAACGAATGCAACAAAGCTACTGAGAGAGCACTTTGAAAGAGAAGAGAACAATGGTGTTTGGGAGACCGGAAAGAAATAGACCTCTGAGGAAGCATTATCGAAAAAATTCCGCTAGTGCATGCACCATGCCAGGACATTACTCTATCATGAAAAAGCTATCACTTTGAAACATATGGTTGAAAACTGTGGGATAGTGAGAAAGTTACTTTATGGACGCGCATCGTATTATGTATGATAAATATTATTAATTGCTTTAGTTTTGCACCCATATTTTGAATCATTCATTGTCAGCAGAGTAAATTATGACAAGAATTTATACTGTATCAGCTCCTCTTACTTCCTCAATGAGTAAACATTCTTTTCTCTTCAGATTATTTGTGTATATTCATACTATGAGAATGTTTATTTCTCGTTGAATTGCTTTGACAGGCTCAAAATCAATGAAGTGGAATCAGCACTTGTTCACGATCAGAGTCTGCTCATTCTGGAACAGGAGCAGAGTGTAGTCCAGGTGCGGACGTTCCAGGGTACTGTGAAGCAGAATCTGCCCACCAGTGACATTGAGGGCCACCCAATTGACATGCAACTCTGTGGGGCATTCTTAACTGTGGCCACAGCAGCAGGATGGATCAAAATGTGGGACCTTTCACGGAGGTAGAACATCGTTGCATTTGCAATAGTTATTATTACTTATCTGGAATCATAATGGGTGATATGCATAAAGTTATAGTATTACCTTTTGCTTTTACTGCTTTGATATCATTTTAAATTTTATTATAAACCTGATACTACTACTTTTAAAGTAATGAACTACATTTAAGTGAAACTGTCGAGAGTATTCGATTATTATCGATTATCAACAGTACTTCAGGTGGTTTTCGCCTTCCATGTATTTATGTTAAATTTTAGGTGGGGGAAATTGATTGTCGTCCTTAAAATTTAGTTGGTTTAACAAGAAAATGGACAATTACAACGAAGTGGGAATTGTAAAGGGAGAGATGGAGAACAACTGCTGTTTGTTAATTTACTAAAAGAATACCCAGCATTATTCCAAATTGCAAACTCCTGCTGTAAAACTAATAAAGAAAAAACCATCCAGGCTATGAACATTGAGATGAAAGTTTACAATGAAAAAAAATTGATGTAAAGCAAATTATGAAGAAAATGAGTAACATGAAAATTAAGTAAAGTCAAAATCGGACAGGTCCAAAATGTTATTCCTTAAATTAACGTGGAACCTAAATATTGTAGACACATGGAGTTTTTTCACGTAAATTAAATGTACTGGTATTATAAATAGGCCTACCTACATCATAGAATCATTTTTGTAAAAATATATTATTTTTAATAATAAAAAAATCAACTAATAGAATTTCAGTTATCTCAAAATCATCATTTGAGTATTACATTACAAAAATGATCATATGACATTTTTTATTTACCCAGGGTATAAAACCTAAAATATAACTTCTTATAATCGCGTTCTGATAGTTCTCGTCTTCCCTTGTACGATTTTCTAGCGAGAATTTACATAAATTCTGCCATTTTAAACTGTAAAAACTCTTATGCTAAGCTAACAAATTCTCAAACAGGAAAACTTAGTTTATACTTAGATTTTTGTCTTGTTATATATACAAATTGTAGTTTATACTACCAATTCTAGCATAAACTAAACAGGCATTCCAGATCAACCATCTGCTCCACAGAAAAGAATTTGCTATGAGTTTTTATACATAAAGATCATAGTATATACTACGAAAACCTTAGCAACAGCATAAACTTTAACTTTATTCATACCACCCAGTACTTTTAATTATTTCATTTTGAGATGTGTAAAATTTTATAGTTAAAGTACTATAAAGACTATTATATGTATAGGATACTAAGTAAAATATATATTTTATTTTTCAGGGAAGCAAAAATTCATTCAAACCCAAAGAACCTTGAAGAGATCATAGATGATTTTGGAGAGATCATAATGGCAAAGTGCAATAGTAATGGAACCAAAGTCTCGATAACTATAGCTAAGGTATAAATTCTACAATACTACTATTTTTTATTTCACTAATTAATTTTTCTTCATGTTATGTTGTTAGTTACTAACCGATAACACAACTAAAAAAAATGAAACTCACAGGATCGACAATAAAAAGTATCATTTGACTCTTCCTTGTTAGGATGGCATGAAGCATTCTCTGTTAGTCAACAGAGTCATCTGCACATGAAAGTATAAAATATAGGTAAAGGATACAAAGATTATTTTGAAAATTTTGCTTCCAATATAAATCAGTCGAAGTTTTTTGTTTATTCCAACATGAAGCTGTCAGATTGCTTCCATCTCTTGTTAAACTTACACAAATATTTTGGCATATATAAAAAGAGACCAAAAAGTTCCTTTACATTGATTTTGAAATGATGTGGTTATGTATAGCTTACCTCCTGTTGATCCAAAAGGACTGTGTGTGTTCCTACATGTTCATAGCATAATGTTATGTGCCTCCATGTCCGATTGTTCATCTGCAATAGCATATCAGAGGTGATAATTGCAAACACTGTACGAAATGCGTCTTTCAGCTGCTTGTTGTAAGGTGTGGTGAGGTCAGGCTTCTTGCAGGCCAAGATGTGAGATTGTTCTGACTCACGTCCAATCCAGCAATTTTGGAAAATTTCGTCCAGGTGTTTGTAGTAATTCAAAGCAAAATGCACTGGTGTGTCATTCTGTTGGAAAAAATAGTGTCGGTGATTCTTCTTGCCATTATTTTTGGAAGTGACCACTTGTCGATCATATTCAGATATCAGCACTATCAGCAGGTGATCCACTGTCACCCTGTCCAAACCATAACATGACATTTCGGCTATGAAAGCTAAAACACACCACAAAGTCATTAATGATATCCTCTTTTGTTTTCTCAGTGATTGAATGTTCGTGGACTCACACACAAGCCACCAAACGCTCTTTCACACTAAAAGCATTTCGTCGACTTAGAATGTAAATCTGCTAACTGCCAAAAAAAATTTTGCAAGGGAAGCAAAAAACTGAGTTTAAATTAACTCTGAAACTTTAGGACCAAATCCAAAGTACAGGTACAAATGCCACCTGTATGCATTTTAATGTAAATGTTGCTGTTGCTGCTACTGCTGCTTTTTCCATCCCTTCAGAGTTATTACTAGATTAGTGTTATAGTTTGATCCATTGCCAGAAGATGATTTTATATGAGCCTCATTACAACACAGGATTCCTAACTTCACTTCCTTACAAGAGAAGTCAGGTTTGAGTCCATGATGCTTCAGTCCGGAACAAGCAAAGTAACCACTGGGCAACCTAATTATTAATAAATTAAATATTACAATCTTGAATTAATAAGTGTATATAAGACTTTCTTAAAATTAAACATTAAAAGTGTTAAAAAATGTTAAAAGTGTAATACACCTTAATGACAATGAGGCCCGTTTCAACACCGGTGTGGTGTCATCATCAATGTCTTACAAAGATAATAAGTATAATTGACATTGGTAACAAAATGCTATAAACATAATATGAATAGAAAAAAGGTCTACTAGTACAGTTAAAATCTGATATGATACAGCTGTCAGGGGTATACTTCACCCTTGCATTTTAGTTCACCATGATTTATTGGAAGATGACTTGTAAAGTGATAGGGTAGGAGAATAGGCAGAAAGACTGTAACATAATGTAATTTTATTTAATCAAATATTTAATAAAACATGTAATATATAAATATGGAATTCCTCAAGGATCAATATTAGGTCCCCTACTTTTTCTAGTGTTTATAAATGATCTTTCCCCCCTAATAAAAGATGTAGGTCATCCCATATTATTTGCAGATGACACAAGTATAGTAATTACAGCCAATACCTCCAACACATTCCAATCTTCAACAGAGGAAATTCTCTTTCAAATATGTGACTGGTTTTCAGTCAATAAATTAGTATTAAATTGTAACAAAACTAACATAATTCAATTTAAATCCTGTCCAATTTCAACATCGCAAATTTCTAGCGCAATAATTAATAATAGATCCTTATTAGAAACAACAACAACCAAATTTCTTGGCTTAAAAATCGATAATGTGTTAAATTGGAAAAATCATATTAAAGAAATTACCCCCAAACTAAATTCGGCTTGTTTTGCTATTAGATCTATGCAAAAGATAGTAAATATCAATACCTTAAAAACAATATACTTTTCCATACTTCCACTCGGTAATGAGTTTTGGAATAATATTCTGGGGAAATTCCACAGATAGTAACAATATATTTCTATTACAAAAAAGAGTAATTAGAATAATAGTAGGTGCCAAATCTAGGGAATCGTGTAGGGCTATTTTAAAAAAACTACAAATAATGCCCATGGCTTGTCAGTATATCTTTTCATTAATAATCTTCCTCGTATGTAATTGTGAAAACTTTGTAACTAATTCAACAATTCACAGCATAAATACACGTCAAAAAAATGACTTTCATACTCCATCGGCAAGTCTATCGTGCTATCAAACAGGAGTGTGTTATATGCAGACATCGGATTCTAGGGCAAATGCCTATTTTGTTTCTTTAGGAGAAAAGTAAAAATAATTATTAATATTTGTGTTTCATGGAAATTGAAAGGTATTCAAAGAGTTTTATAGTGCCCTAAAATGCCCTAAAACGGTTATTAGAGCCTAATTTGTTAATATTCGCCTAAAATGCCTAACTCACTGTAAAGTTTCGCATTTTACTTACTTTATAATTTATACATGCATTCACTGCGAAATTTAAGGCATTTAAAAAGTGGAAAGCTTATTTCACCGGCCATGAAACCATTGATAAAGGAAACAAAATGTTTTGAATCTCGACACTCGCAATAGATTTCACCGAATTTAACATGTCTGGAGGCATAAATGCCGGCAAAGAACCAACCTTAGTTTTGAAGCAGGCAACAATCACAACATGTGCTGCTACCGATTCAGAGATATACTATACTATAAAAATGACTGTTTTCGGCCTGAAACCGATTAGCTGTACTGCCCTTCAGAGTGTCATAAAATCACAATTTTTGGAGAAAGAGTGTTTTTGAAATATTTATGAAAAGTCGTAAAACTGCGAATTAGTAGGGTAAACCGTTACAAAATATTTAAAAGAATGGCCCTCTAGTGTTAACACTACCAGGAAATGCAACAATAAGTGGAACTTTGTATTTTTGTCCAATTGAAGCTCAATAACAACGGTTCATTTGAATGCTCATTAACAGTTGCTCTTTCCCTCACCTTATTTGTGTTGAGAAGTTTTGAGCGGTGGGACATTTTCCTGTGAAGTTTAACGCGATAATGCCGAACAATGTAAGTGCAAAATCTACATTGATCCGGCAATGGCTAACAGAATATTCAGAATTCACTTATGATGGAAAAATAATATTCTGCAAGATTTGTAGCAAACAGGTATGTAACAATAGTTGAAATATATAAATTCTATTAATTTTAATGAGTAGGCCTATAATATTTATACATTGACTGAGCTATCCTGAGGTATAATTCTTTTTAAGACCACTACACTTTAACCTTTTAAATTCTGATAGTTAAAGTATTTGCAGGTCATTCAAATTTTGATTGTTCGAACCCACTAACTTTGTGATAGAAATACGGCAATACAACAATTAGGATGTTATTTTAATTCAGTTTACTTCACATTTTTAGATTTCGCAAGAAAAGAAGTGCCACCTAAAGCAGCATGTGCAAGGAGCGGCTCATAAGGCTAAAGCTCAGCAGAAAAATCAACTGCAACAAACTTTACTAACACAGCCTACTTCATCCAATCTCAGCAGCAATTTCTATGCTGATTTAATCAGAGCGTTTGTTGCTGCTAACATTCCCTGGAATGCAATTGAAAATCCGGTTTTTAAGACAGTTTTTACAAAAATACTGCAAACAAAATATCCCATCTGAGTCGACCCTAAGAAAAAATTACCTAGACAGAATATACAATGAAACTTTAGCTTCCATTCGGGAGGACATAGGTGATTCTTACATATGGGTCTCTGTGGATGAAACCTCAGATCCTATGAATAGGTATATAGTAAATATGGTAGTAGGAAAACTTAGTCGTGATGGACCTTCGATTCCACACCTCGTATGTGTTAAGGAACTTTCGAAAGTGAATAGCCAAGCCATTGCTTATTTTGTAAATAAAGGTCTACAGTCTTTATACTCAGGTAATATAGACGATTCTAAATGATACCTTGATGTGCCTAAAATGCCTATTTTCATTAAAATAGAGCCTAATTTTACAAATTTTGAGCTTATTTTAGGTGCCTATCATACTTATTTCTTTCACTGAAATTTTTAGTTATACACTAAAATACGCACAAAAAAGTATGTTTAAACATTAAAAAAGAATACTATATTATATTTATAAACAGAGCTGCACAAATTTAATATATTGAAACTAATGAAATAATGATTATTGATATCAAGATTACTCATTTTAAGTTATTGAAATTCAGTTCCATGCTCAGACTTTATTATAATTATCTGCACAGTACACCACCAGAATTTTTTCTAAATTCTCCACATTTAACCTTTGCCTTTTGTCACTGAGAATCATTTTGAAAGCAGAAAAACTTCTTTCAACCGAAACTGATGTGAGAGGCGCAAATTTTAAATTAGGTACAATAGAAACATCAATACTTACTGGAACATTTACACTTTCCCCGATATCACTCTTGATACTTTTTCCAACAATGAAAATCCTACATTCTTATTTAATACGTTGTCCCACTTATTTTTAACTTTTTTTCCCAGTTTCGCCCAAAGCAGAATGTATGTTCACTTGAGCTTTCTTTACTATTGCTATTTGGCTACAAAGAGATTGTTTTTCACGTTCTAATTGTTCAGTGCTTGCAGGTGTGAAAGAAAAGTTTGATGTTATGTAGGCAATATCGTTTTTCACTCGTGAGTCATTCAGACAATCTTTCACTGCTTTCACACACGCTGCACTATCAGTTTCAGGTAATTTATCAATAACTGTGACCACTTCTTTAAAATACTTAGAATAATACACCACTGACTGAATCCAGGTTCCCCATCGTGTAAAAACCGGCTGAGGTGGGAGTGGGATATCTGGAAAGTTCTCTCTGAATATTGAAATCCTGGATGGGGCTTTACAAAAACATTTTTTTGTGTTAGAAATAAACGAATTGACAAGAGGAAATTCATTCCGGATTGTTTCAGAAACCCTGTGAAGGCCATGTGCTAGACAGGTTACATGCGTGAGGTTAGGATAAAATGTTTTAAGAAGTGGAGCTGCAGCAACCATGTATGAGGCAGCATCAGTACAAAACAACAGAACTTTAGAATCGTCTATATTACCTGAGTATAAAGACTGTAGGCCTTTATTTACAAAATAAGCAATGGCTTGGCTATTCACTTTCGAAAGTTCCTTAACACATACGAGGTGTGGAATCGAAGGTCCATCACGACTAAGTTTTCCTACTACCATATTTGCTATATACCTATTCATAGGATCTGAGGTTTCATCCACAGAGACCCATATGTAAGAATCACCTATATCCTCCCGAATGGAAGCTAAAGTTTCATTGTATATTCTAAGTAATTTTTTCTTAGGGTCGACTCAGATGGGATATTTTGTTTGCAGTATTTTTGTAAAAACTGTCTTAAAACCGGATTTTCAATTGCATTCCAGGGAATGTTAGCAGCAACAAACGCTCTGATTAAATCAGCATAGAAATTGCTGCTGAGATTGGATGAAGTAGGCTGTGTTAGTAAGTTTGTTGCAGTTGATTTTTCTGCTGAGCTTTAGCCTTATGAGCCGCTCCTTGCACATGCTGCTTTAGGTGGCACTTCTTTTCTTGCGAAATCTAAAAATGTAAAGTAAACTGAATTAAAATAAAATCCTAATTGTTGTATTGCCGTATTTCTATCACAAAGTTAGTGGGTTCGAACAATCAAAATTTGAATGACCTGCAAATACTTTAACTATCGGAATTTAAAAGGTTAAAGTGTAGTGGTCTTAAAAAGAATAATTATACCTCAGGATAGCTCAGTCAGTGTATAAATATTATAGGCCTACTCATTAAAATTAATAGAATTTATATATTTCAACTATTGTTACATACCTGTTTGCTACAAATCTTGCAGAATATTATTTTTCCATCATAAGTGAATTCTGAATATTCTGTTAGCCATTGCTGGATCAATGTAGATTTTTCACTTACATTGTTCGGCATTATCGCGTTAAACTTCACAGGAAAACGTCCTACCGCTCAAAACTTCTCAACACAAATAAGGTGAGGGAAAGAGCAACTGTTAATGAGCATTCAAATGAACCGTTGTTATTGAGCTTCAATTGGACAAAAATACAAAGTTCCACTTATTGTTGCATTTCCTGGTAGTGTTAACACTAGGAGGGCCATTCTTTTAAATATTTTGTAACGGTTTACCCTACTAATTCGCAGTTTTACGACTTTTCATAAATATTTCAAAAACACTCTTTCTCCAAAAATTGTGATTTTATGACACTCTGAAGGACAGTACAGCTAATCGGTTTCAGACCGAAAACAGTCATTTTTATAGTATAGTATATCTCTGAATCGGTAGCAGCACATATTGTGATTGTTGCCTGCTTCAAAACTAAGGTTGGTTCTTTGTCGTCATTTATGCCTCCAAACATGTTAAATTCGGTGAAATCTATTGCGAGTGTCGTGAGATTCAAAACATTTTGTTTCCTTTATCAATGGTTTCATGGCCGGTGTGAAGCGAACTTTCCACTTTTTAAATGCCTTAAATTTCGCAGTGAATGCATGTATAAATTATAAAAAGTAAGAGTAAAATGCGAAACTTTACAGTGAGTTAGGCATTTTTAGGTGAATATTAACAAATTAGGCTCTAATAACCGTTTTAGGGCATTTTAGGGCACTATAAAACTCTTTGAATACCTTTCAATTTCCATGAAACACAAATATTAATAATTATTTTTACTTTTCTCCTAAAGAAACAAAATAGGCATTTGCCCTAGAATCCAATGTCTGGTTATATGGCAGTAAAAATTTTTAATAGCCTCCCTATCGATATAAAAAATGAAACTCAAAACATAAAATTATTTAGGGCCAAATTAAAGAAGTACAGTACCTAATTTCTCACGCCTTCTTTTCTGTAGGTGAATTCATGACATTCAATAACACTTCATGAAATTGATACTAAAACTTTGTGTTGTACTAGTAGACTATATTGTAAATCTCGTCTATATATATTTCATCTAGACTGTGACTATAAATTAAGATTTTATAATAGTATTAAGTTTTTTGACTTGTTCCATATTCTAGCTGTAAGCATGTATGAATACCATGGAATGTTAATAAATAGGCCTACAATACAATACAATACAATACAATAATTTAAAAACTTACCAGTTATGCATTTTTACTCCTATGAGATATAAAGTACAACAGTTGAAGACTGTCTTTAATTGGTCAACATGGTGTAGACCTAAGACTAATTTACTGTAAATCTGTAAGTCAGAATTTGAAGTGGAATTGCATACAATTGTTCTGTAGTGTGTACACCACAAGTAGTCTACGGAAAAAATTCTGACAGCAGAAGTGAAGGGACTTCACAAAACTGATAATCATTGTACTCCGTTCTTTCTGAATCTGAAGTATATTGATCTGCACTATATCGAGCTTTTACTGCACATTTTAAATACATTCCAAAAAATTACAGAAGAAGAGGAATACCTTTAGAAAGACAACTAAAAAAGACCAAAATAGGCATACTAAGGTCTAATTCGGAATTGTTTAACTGACCAAACTGATGACCAACCAGCTGACTGACTTACTGATTCATTGATTGATTATAATGTCAATACTAATGAAGACGATGGTTTAATTTCGTACAACATTTACTCTGTTGGTAAATTACTTAATTACAGTAAGAATAAAGCTTAATTTTAAATAAAATCATGTAAGTGTTATTTTTAACTTTTGTAATATGAGACATAACTTATAAAATCTTTATTTTTTCATATTAAGTACGGTATAAAAGTTTTCCCTCCCCTCTCTTTTTCTGTCAATTTTCTTTCCCTTTCTTCATCTGTAGTAGCTGGAAAGATATGAAATCCTTCTATATACTAAAAAATATTGACGACACAGTGACAAAGAAAGTGGAAGTACTCCTAGTAAACTTGGACTAATTAATACCTTCTTAAGGTATGATCACATGTTGCTACTTTTGTTGTGCAACTTTTGTACTGCAGTTGCAAAAGTTGCATGTCATGTTCACACGTAAGCCAAAAATAGCACGCTGCATGCTACTTTTTGTGCTGCGCAACCCAAGCGCTGCAAAAGTTGCAACTGGAGGTTGCTAGTCTGTTCACACACAAGGTGCTACTTTTGCAGCCGCAGTCTTGCTGCAGTTTTCTATCTCCATGTTGACTTTTCAATATACATTTTGTGGTTATGTTCGCATTAGAGTTTTGGATTATGAAACTTATGCGATAGCTTATTTATCTATTATTTGCTTTTCTGTTCTAACTAGTATTCAGAAATTGGCAGTATTTTTACTATAAAGCTATTAAAAATGCTTATGTATTTAAACGATAACCAACAGCATATTCATGTAATCGATGTTGGAAACCCTCCTGATTGAAACTGAGCTACAGAAAATTAAAAAAATGAATTATATTATCAGCAAATATACTCTGACTGTGTTGTACATTTAGTAACTGTTATAAATAATTTATTTTCATCGCATCTAACATTAAAATATATCCGAACAATAAAAGTATCATTGGCACATTTGGGTGGCAACACTGGTTGCAACTGCTGTAAAAGTTTCAACAAAACCAATATCAAAAATGCTACGGCTGCAACCCTGAGAACCCTGTTCACTTGTCACTACTTCTAAGCTGCGCGCAGCATGGAAAAGTAATGGGCAGCAGGTTCGGCCAGCCACTACTTTTCGAGTTGCACCATTGTTCACAGGCCGCAGTACGAGAGTTGCGCAGTTTTTTGTACTGCAGCACTGCAAAAGTAGCGACGTGTGACCGTACCTTTAATAGAAAATAAATACACTTTGAATTTGTCATGATTTGTATCCGTATTTCTAACATAGCCATTCAGCTAATCTTGTACGAAGTATAGAAGTTCATAACAATTTATACAGTTTATACATTCCTTTCCATAGTCGAATTTCCTGCCCGACCCAAAGCTGTTCCTGTGGGACATTGAATCTGATAACCTGCAGTACTTCAACTTCGCAACTGGGAAGTTGGACATTAATGATGATGAAGAGCTTGAATCTTCGCCTTTAGATTCTGATGACCAAGATAATTTAACACTCTCTTCTACAACAATTGAACAGTAAGTGTCTATTGAAATCATACCACAGTCCATGAAATTAAATAAAGTCTTGATTTCATTCCTTACTTCATTTACTTTAAATGTTATTTTAAGTGATCATGCTTAATTTAATTTGGGATGCTCCTTGTTATTGTTATTATTATTATTATTATTATTATTATTATTAGTCCATACCTGTGGAGTAATGGCTAGCACATCTGGCCGCAAAACCAGGTGGCCCGGGTTCGATTCCCGGTCGGGGCAAGTTACCGGGTTTTCCCTCAACCCAATATGAGCAAATGCTGGGTAACTTTCGGTGCTGGACCCCGGACTCATTTCACCAGCATTATCACCTTCATCTCATTCAGACGCTAAATAACCTAAGATGTTGATAAAGCGTCGTAAAATAACCTACTAAAAATTATTATTATTATTATTATTATTATTATTATTATTATTTATCATTATTATTAATCATTGTTTTTATTAGTTGTGTTTATTATTAATTGTCATTATTGAGTGTAATTAGTTACCACTGCCACCGGGTATATACCCATTTGCAGTGTGAAAAAAATGCATACATACATACATACATAGACTGTAACATCTTTCTTTGGTATACATAATTATTCTCCGATTATTATTGATTCAAACTTAAATGGATTTTTTATTAGTCATTTTGAAAACTATCGTTTTTAGATTGTTCATATTATTATTAGATATTTTATTTGATGAGCTTAACTATAACGTGTTTATTATAGATGTTTATGTATGTTATTGCAGAGTTTCACTGGGACCAACAAGGGATGTATCAGGAAGGTTTGCCTTGTCACATCAGTGGGATGAGGAAGAACCCAGACTTCTCGTGTGTGAAGCAAAGTTACTACCAAATTCTGGCAAGAGTAAAATAAGCATGGCAATGCCTGAGCCCAGTCCAGGGACCTCTTGGTCACGCAGGGCATCATCATCAACTATGACAGTACTTGCTGCCTCTGGTTCTGAGAAGAAAGATAAGGTAATTAACAAACTGTTTTTCTTGTTCTGTTTATGTTTCAAAATTACTATTGCAACTGCTGGAATATATGATGAACCGCAAGTAATGTCATTAATTTCAGGAAGTAAGGAAATCAACGAAGAATTGTATGGATTGCATTCAGCATACGGACAACAATAATGTGAAACAATATTTTCGGGCATTTTCATTTCATATGAAGTTGCATGCTGATATCAGTGCAGCACAAAATTAGAAACTAAAATTTGTTACAGAATATTGTAAATTTAGCTCACACTGTTAAATTATTAATTGACATTTAATAAACACTGTTCTGTACTTGGGGGCAGCAGTAACAAATGTAAATGATACTCGGGAGGAAATTAAACACAGAATAAATATGGGAAATGCCTGTTATTATTCGGTTGAGAAGCTTTCATCATCCAGTCTGCTGTCAAAAAATGTGAAAGTTATCATTTATAAAACAGTTATATTACCGGTTGTTCTGTATGGTTGTGAAACTTGGAGTCTCACTTTGAGAGAGGAACATAGATTAAGGGTGTTTGAGAATAAGGTGCTTAGGAAAATATTTGGGGCTAAGAGGGACGAAGTTATAGGAGAATGGAGAAAGTTACACAACACAGAACTGCACGTATTGTATTCTTCACCTGACATAATTAGGAACATTAAATCCAGACATTTGAGATGGGCAGGGCATGTAGCACGTATGGGCGAATCCAGATATGCATATAGAGTGTTAGTTGGGAGGCCTCAGGGAAAAATGACCTTTGGGGAGGCCGAGACATAGATGGGAAGATAATATTAAAATGTATTTGAGGGAGGTGGGATATGATGGCAGAGACTGGATTAATCTTGCTCAGGATAGGGACCGATGGCGGGCTTATGTAAGGGCAGCAATGAACCTCCAGGTTCCTTAAAAGTCAATAAGTAAGTACTTCTATGATATATGTGATAACTCCGGACATTTTTGATAATGGCCATTTAATAACTTTGGGCATTTTTGATACTGGGCATTTAATAATAATAATAATAATAATAATAATAATAATAATAATAATAATGGCTTTATTTAACCTGGCAGAGTTAAGGCCGTAAGGCCTTCTCTTACACTATGTCTGTGGACACTTAATGTCTATGGACATTTAAGATACAGGTCATTTAATGACTGTAGACATATTTTATACTGGACATTAATGATGATGGACATTTCGCAGTGGACTGATTAACTGATAATCTAAAAACAAAATAGAAAAAATGTCATGCACTCATTTTTCGTAGGTGACAGAGGTTAAGATACTTGAAAAGAGACCACTGTTGTAAATTACTTAATTCTTTGGTTTAGAAACTTTGTGGTGATTTAAAAATGTCGTTAAATAAAGAAATTTTAAGTATCTACCCTCCCTAGTGATATGTAAAATCTGAAGACTTGTGCTACATCATTGGTCGTACATTGTAATTCAATTTATAAAGATTGGACTGTTGATATATTTACAGATATCTGAAGTTATGCTGGTGACCTTCTTTGCAACACCAGAATCTGAGCAACTCTTGCTCCAAGACGTGACTGCTCTACAGTCTGGAAATCACTCCCGCCTTCTTGCTGTCCACACTCCACACTATCGCATTTTGTGTAAACATTCTCAACAGCAGGTGAGATTATGTCAACTAGAAATAGTCTGTTATTTATTGATAGAGCCAAAGCTATGGTCGCAGTTCAGATTCCTACTGTGGCATAGTAGTTTTTCCATTGTCTGCTGTTAGGTTGAAATACTAGGGCATTCGATAAGTAATGGCAACAATACTGTAAATCAGTTCTCTTAAGGTACGGTCACACATCACTACTTTTGCAGCACAACTTTTGTACTGCAGCTGCAAAAGTTGCGTGTCGTGTTCACATGTAAGCCAAAAGTAGCGCGCTGCACGCTACTTTTCGTGCTGCGCAACCCGAGTGCTGCAAAAGTTGCAACTGGAGGTTATTTATTTATTTTATTTATTTAGATTTATTTATTTAACCTGGTAGAGATAAGGCCGTCAGGCCTTCTCTGCCCCTCTACCAGGGGATTACAACTATAACATGAACAATAAGATTACAAGGTTGTGAGTCTATTCACACACAAGGCGTTACTTTTGCAGCCACAGTCATGCTGCAGGTTTCCATCTCCGTGTTGACTTCTCAATATACATTTTGTGGTTATGTTCACATTATTAAGAAACTCATGCGAAAGCTTCCTTATCTATTATTTGCTTTTCTGTCATATCTAGTATTCAGAAATTGACATTATTTTTACTATAAAGCTTTTAAAAACGCCTATATACTTAAATGATAACCAACAGCATATTCACGTAATCAATGTTGGCAACCCTCCTGTTTGGAACTACGCTATGGAAAATTTAAAAAATGAATCATATCGTCAGCAATTATGCTCAGACTGTGTTGTGTATTTAATAACTGTTACAAATAATTTATTTTCATCACATTTGACATTAAAATATATCCAAACAATAAAAGTATCATTGGCACATTTGGGTGGTAACGCTGGTTGCAACCGCAGCAGAAGTT
The DNA here is from genome assembly GCA_025594305.2 of Periplaneta americana. Taxonomy (NCBI): domain Eukaryota; kingdom Metazoa; phylum Arthropoda; class Insecta; order Blattodea; family Blattidae; genus Periplaneta; species Periplaneta americana. The sequence continues at coordinate 56,719,823 of JAJSOF020000011.1, read as the reverse complement.
TCAACAAAACCGATATCAAAAATGCTGTGGCTGCAACCCCGAGAACCCTGTTCACACGTCGCTACTTTTAAGCTGCGTGCAGCATGGAAAAGTAGCGGGCAGCAGGTTCGGCAGCCGCTACTTTTCGGGTTGCACCGTTGTTCACACGTCGCAGTACAAGAGTTGCGCAGTTTTTTGTACTGCAGCACTGCAAAAGTAGCGACGTGTGACCGTACCTTTAGTGGTGACCACTGAAATCTTGTACTATGTAATAGAGTAGTGATTGTATGTTAAATTTGCAATATTGAAAGTCCCGAAGTAGCCATATTCTGTAAATACAGAGGCTGTTTCTGATTTGTAGTAAACAATACAACCCTAAAGATACGAACAAAGGTGCTTCATATAAATACAAGTTGCAAGAGAAAAACTTACAACTTAGTGCTTTAGGGCATTACAAGAAGCTTGTGGGAGAAAGGTCCTACCATACTGAATTATTGCAAGTTGGATGGAAGCGAGGCATTTGCTTTCAATCAAGAGTTGACATCTGAAGAGCTTTAGATTGATCAGTGAGAGAGATATCCAGAAATACTGCTGCAGATAGAGTCTCCTGTCTTCCAAGAATTTGGCAACGTGTTGTTGACATGGCAGGAGACTTTATTTAAAGTATATGATGTCAAAAGTAATCTAAATAAATTTAGTGTGAAACAGTAACTATTTTGTCACTACTTTACGAATGTCCTAGTATTTTGAAGGTGGAAGTGGAATAAAGGTTTTCAGTACGGTGTCAATACCAAAAATAAATAAAAAATGTAGCTACTTTGCAATCCAAATCTTTTTCGCTCCATAAAAGCACTCCAGTTGAGAGGGCGACAGCTGTAAAGGCATTTCCTCCCTGAAACGAATCTCAGCACTTGCTCATATACCATATTCTCCAGATTTAGTAACTGTGATTATTCGATTCCCAACACTAAAGCTTGCATTGAAAGGAAGAATTTTGATGACATCTGATTCATCCAACATGTCTTCTTCTTATGTGCTTTCAGCTAAGGAACTGATGGCACAATATATCCATTATATTGATTGTGCTTGCTTACATGAATTGTTTTTATTTAGTATGGAAGCCACCGGCGTGGCTCAGTCGGTTAAGGCATTTGCCTACCGGTCTGAAGTTGCGTTCGGGCGCGGGTTCGATCCCCGCTTGGGCTGATTACCTAGTTGGGTTTTTCCGAGGTTTTCCCCAACCGTAATGTGAATGCAAGGCAATCTATGGCGAATCCTCGGCCTCATCTCGCCAAATATCATCTCGCTATCACCAATCTCATCGACGCTAAATAGCCTAGTACAGCGTCGTTAAATAATCGACTAAAATAAAATATTTAATATGCTTTGCAGATTATAATTAACCATCTTTTGTGCATTCGTTAATTTTATATTGTGCAAAATCTTGGCATTTGTTGCCATATTTTCTCATATTGTCTACATAGTTTATAGTTAGGAGATGCGGAAAGCTTGAATCTGAGTGACAATTTGGCCGATTCTTGATCTTGATCTAAGGGTCATGCCATGACGAACTATCTGTGAGCTGCAAATCTAGCATTCAGGTAAAGCTCCCTGAGAAATAGACTTCAATAAATTCAAAGGAAAAATTGTTCCGGGGCCTGAATTTATTCAATATCTGTGAGCTGTTTCAAAACAGAATTACTGCAAGTTTTACCAATCCTTAGTTGATTATATTACTTGTATCAAGGTTAGAGGAATAAGGAAAATTTATTCTGAATTAGACATGCATTGTTTCTTCGAAATTATTTCAGTCTCATTATTTATTCGCTGCAGTATGTATATTCCACTTGGACTAAAGTTTCCTATGTCAAAATCTGACATCAAATCATTCAAATAACAATGCGTCAATTCATATATTAATTCTAATTGTGTGGGAGGAACAAAGTACGACATTTTTCATTATGGCACTGTGTTTTCAGGGTTCCAAAACTTCCTCTGGATTGGTGGAGAGACTGGTAATGCGAGATTTCGAAGGTTTGCAGAACTGTGACAAAGCAACTCGTGATGCTGTTTTAGACTTCAGCTACAATTTGAGTATTGGCAATATGGACGAAGCTTTCAGAGCTATTAAAACTATACGAAGGCAAGTATTCCTTCCAACAGTACATGTCATAGTGATTGATTCAATAGTAACGTTGTGGCTGCTTTGTTTTTCTGACAGGAAACTAGAGATTTATCTATTTGCTATTTGTATATAGTCTCAGGTAATGAAGACAATATCACTGTTGACTATAATCATGTTGATAAATAGAGAACCATTTCCCTTTTTTGTGGAAATTTTACAGCTGTTTTCATGGACAAGGAAAAATAAAGTGGAATTTTGAATATTTTGCCTAAATTTCGAGAAAATAGCATTGTTTGGGAATATATAACGACATTTATTACATTAACATAACATTAACTTTGACAACATATAACAACAACACGACCAACATCCACAGAAAACACTTCTACAACAACGATCTCAGACATTCGATTCACACCATGTTAAATAAAATTCTACAACATCACTACTGGATTGAATAATTATCCTGTAACATGAGCAACAACAGAACATACGCTCATCATCTAATTAACTATAAACAATTTAAACCCAACATATTGGCATAAATAATAACACCAAGATCTGCAAAATATAGGCAGTTATAACAGGCTAGAATCTTACACCATGATATGGAAAAGTGAATACCTTGTAACAAAACATTGTAATTTGCAAATCCTCACATGCATAGTAAAGCATTGAATAGAGTTAGCTCATTTTTATATTTTAATCTCACTTTTAGTCTCATATCATTACATCGTTCATAATATTGTTCACATGTGATGACTTGCAAAAAAAAATATATCCATGATAATATAAGTATATTTTAATTGTTGACATTTGGGGTATCCACAATTGAACATTATAAAACTAATTCATATAATTTTTAATAGGTTTTATCCTCATATGATAGTAAACATGTATTGTATGTGTAGCTTGTGTAGATAATACTGAGAGTATTGATATTGTAAAATGACAGATTGTATCTGATGATGTTGACATGCTCAACGAAAGCGTTCATACATCACACAACTTATTATGTAAAGGTTAACACCTAACAAAATATATAAAGTAGTAAAGTCAACGACTGATAAAATAAATTTCTAACATATAACAAGTTAAATAAAAAAAAATACGAGTATTTAACTTCAACTCTGAACACATTCAGCACATGTCCAGACACCTTAATGATCACTTCATCAGTGGTCATGCCATCACTTACACTCTTTATAAGGCTATCTATGCACGGTATAAGTGAAAAGGACATGGGCGCAGGTTTCTGTGTCCCGTTCACTTCCCCTCTTATGCCCAGGGCTGTTCTAGATATTCCAATTAAATTTAAAATTTATTTCAGTATAAAATATAAACTTGGAAAAAAATTGTGATTGTATTGCAGTGAGGCAGTGTGGGAGAGCCTGGCACGGATGTGCGTGAAGACGAAACGTCTAGATGTAGCCTTTGTGTGTTTGGGACACATGAAGCATGCACGAGGTGCTATGGCCCTACGGGAAGCTATGAAGGAACCGGAGCTGGAGGCCAGGGTAGCCATGCTTGCTGTGCAGCTGGGTTTGACAGTGAGTTGTTCCTATACTATTTTCTATACACAGTTTCTTATTTTATAGCATTATAGAGATTCTACAGTGAGACTATTTTACTATTTTATACTGTAGAATACACATTACACATGCAGACACTTTTTGCAGTGAAGAGAATGTAGTACCCGATACTGGCAACCACGGTTAAGTTGGGAGCACGATCTCCCACTTAAAAACAAAATTGTATTCTCCTTCGACCAATCTCTGAATAATTGTAGTTCAGAAAAGATTGAAATCCAATTTCTGAATAATTAAAATTAAAAAAATTTATGAGTAAAATTGCTCACCACAGTCACAATAGATAATGGATGTACTTTCCTTACTGTTGACGATAGAGCTGGACCTGCTTACACTTGTTTTGCATACACTTTAACTAATAATTCTTGATTAATTGATTGCATGTAATTAATTATTTCACTTTTTAAATTCACCAATTGTCTTTCGATTGCTTTTGTTTATGGTACATTTTACCGTATCCCAGAAGAAATAATCCGAAGAAGTTAAGTCCGGGGATTGTGGTGGCCAGAGTTTCTCAGAAATAATTCTTTCTCTAAATAATTAATCTGTTATTGATTTACTCATATTGTATGTTACCATAATGATATCCGTTTTTATGCTTTTCAGGAAGAAGCAGAGAGATTATATGCATCTTGTGGACGCTGGGATCTGCTGAATCGGATGTACCAGGCAGGCGGGGAGTGGGATCGTGCATTGAGAGTTGCAGAAGAGCAGGACCGGATCCATCTGCGTTCCACATACTTCAACTATGCCTGCCACCTGGAGGCGAGGGGTGACCTGATGGGAGCAGCTCACATGTACGAAAGAGCAGATGCCCATCGCAGCCAGGTGCCTCGCATGTTGCTTGATGACCACAGAGCCCTTGAGCAATATGTCTTAAAATCCAAAGACCCGTAAGTATCACAAAAGTGTACACCTACACCTTTCAACTGTAAAAATTTAACTTTAATATCTGGACCAGTCAGTGTAAATTAGTCACCTATTTAGCCTTAATTCAGAATGTCTTCAGGTGTTTAAAAGCTTTCTATTTTCTTTATGCAGTACTACACTACATCGTCATCATCAACATGGAATTATTAAGCCTCAGAGGCTTGTTATGGTTTCTAGTTTCTAGCCATCTCTCCTTCCTCTCCCCCCTCTGGTTTTCCATGGAGTTTGGAATTGGCTAATAGGAACCAGTTTTGGCATTCTGGTGGGATTCATTCTTTCTACATATTGTTTCAATTGACCTATGTACAGTCAACTCTGGATATAGTGAACTTGGTTGTAGTGAACATTCAGCTATAGTGAACCTAAATCGTTCGTTCATTCGTTCATTCATTTATTATATTCCATAGATCTTACATGAGCAATGAAGCTTTAAGATGTTGGAAAAGTCAAAATTTTACAATTTTTACAGTTTTACAATTTAGTAATTTTCTACAATGATGAGGTGAGGTCCGAGGATTCGCCAAACGATTACCCGGCATTTGCCTTTTGGTCCCAATCCGCATACATTAAAAAGTACATTAATATTTCTGTTTATAGTGAACCCTCACTTCGTTTATAGAGAACTTAAAATTAAAACTTATAAGAAAATATTGTAATTTTTAAATGATCAAAATGGTAATTTACGAAAACCCTTCCTCATATAAACTTCCAAAATACAGTAAGTTTAGAATAAAATTTCAAACCTGGTTCTCGTTAAGTATATTGAAAGACAAAGAAAAGATCTCTTCAGCGTCTGCACACCTTGAAACATGTAAAAGAGAATAGTGTTACGCAGTGAAGGATAAAGGAAGAATTGAGGGTTTGGTGCAAAAACCAGATAAGTCCACTTTTGGTCAAAAATGAGATAAAGTATGCATGATATATAATACGACAGTGCGCATCTTTTGATGCAAGAACCAGAGTTGTGTGGACTTATCTGAATGAGATACGCTTAGTTGCCAACAGAGACCATGGTTGTGTTTGAGCAAGAATCAGACTAGTCCTGGACTTGTCTGGTTGTTGCACCAAAAGATGGCAGCACAAGCGTAGCAGCTGTTTTCTGTTAGTGAAATGACTGCATGAACGAGATGTAGTGTAGTCTTTCCAGTTTATTGTGTTTTTCAAAGATGTCATCTGATAATTCAAGCAGTGATAGTGATAATGGTGAACATTCCAGGAAAAGAAAACGATCCCAGTAAATGGAAAAGAAATAGGGACAAACTGAATAGATTAAGAGGTGAATTATATGTCTCAAGCAGTGGAAAAGTTGTACCAGCATGGGAAACATGCCCTGCATGTAACTGTAGGCGAAAATGTGTTGATATAGTGGACGGAGAAGAAAAACAGGAAATAATAACCAAGTTCAACTCTCTTGTAAGTAAGGAAGCACAAGATGCCTTTTTGTGTGCATCCATTACACCAAGATCTGTTCAACGACGAAGGCCTAGAAAAGGTGAAGATTCAGGTGTTCGTAACTTCTCATATGCATATAAGGTATGTATTAATTTGTAAAATAACTTGAAACTAATATATAATGATATTACATATTATTCTACAAAATAATTTGCTTTCCACTCTAGAGTAACCTAACCTCCATATTAAAAATGTATTGTAATAATTTATGTTTTTCTTTTCAGATTCAGCTCAAAACCAAGGAACATGTAATATGCAAGAAGACTTTCTGCAGTCTCTATGGGATTAAGAAAGCACGGGTTGAACGCCTGTCTTCATATGTAGCAAACAATATTGGTTCACCACCAGACAACAGGGGAAAACATGACAACAGGCCGAACAGAGTGAGTGCTAGTGACAGTGAAAATGTGATACATCACATTCAACAGTTTCCTGCACAAAAATCACATTACAGTGAAAGACAACATCAAAAAGGTATTTTTATCATCTGAACTGAATGTTAAAAAAATGTACTTATACTTAGAACAATATGAGCCTGAGGTATTTAGGAATTTAAAAGCAGACGGAAAAGTAAAAAACTGCAGGGTTACATATGACTACTATTATAGATGTTTTAATAGTATTTCAACATTTCATTCGGAAGCCCAAAAAGTGACACTTGTGAAAAATGTGACTGCCTAAATAAATTAATAGCAGATTGTATTGATAATCCAGAACAAAAGAGAATACATGAAACAGAAAAGAAAGTACACTTACATAAAAGTGAAGTATTTTATCAACGGCTGAGAGATGAAGCTAAAAGGGCAAAGGAAAATAAAAATGTTGCATGTTTAGCATTCGATTTTCAGCAAAATATGCCACTTCCAATGCTTCCTTCAACAGATGTTTCTATTGTAGGCAAATTTGATGTATAACTTTAATATACACTATTGCAGCAGTGGTAAGGCACACATGTTCATGTATACAGAATGTGATGGTAAGAAGGGTCCTGATGAAGTTGTTTCTTGCTTGGACTGGTATATAAAAATGTTTTCCCGATACTACTGAACTTGTACTTTTTTCAGACAACTGTGCTTCACAAAACAAAAATAAAATACTGGTACAATATATTTTCAGTCTTACACATTCAAATAGATTTCAGATAATTACACATCATTTTCCTGAACGAGGGCACTTTTTTGCCCTGTGACAGGGACTTTGGCAATATTGAAAAGAAAAAAAGGCTTATAACTAGATTACATAGTCCTGAAGAATGGCATTCACTTGTCAGAAATCATCTAAATTATTTACAGTTGTTCCTGTCACCAAACCATGTTCAAAAACTACAGAGACCACTTCAAACCGTTTTTTAAAGGAAACATGAAAACAAGACACAATGAGCCTTTCAAAATTTCTCAGTATAAAGTATTCCAATACAGTTCCCAGCACAAATACATATTGAAAGTCAGCCAACATCAACAGGCAACTGTTATTTCAGAGTTCTGTCCACTGAAGAAAACAACCAATCGAGACCTTGGTTTTCCAGAGATATCATTGTACAATGGGCCATTGCCTATTAAAAAGGCTAAATATGAAGATGTGATGAAACCTGCAACGAAATACATTGCTTCAGCAGACATGGGTTCTTGTATCATGCTCAAGTGCCAATGAAGCTAGTGAACATAGCTCATATGATTCTGAATAAGAAGTCAGAGACTTAGACTGGATATTGTACTCCAATTAATTTTATTTCCTGTTTGCTCTATTTCATTGTCAAGTTAACCCACAATTTTTTCATTAACTTTACTAATATTGAATAACCTATAAACACAATACTGGCGTTTTCTTCATATAATGCATCTTTCTTTCTACTAAATTCTCAAGCTACTATTTTCTTATATATTGTAATGTACTATATTCATTTATGTACAATATTACCAATTTTGTACGTCCTGGTATTCTGATAAATTTATTTTATTATTATGGTACGTATTATGCAGCATGAAACCATACATATAAATTAATCATCCAATTCAAGAGAACTTATTGAGAATGTAAACACTGTAATTTAATAATAATTCGGATGGCATTTGTACATTTAAGTATCTAAATATTCAACAGAACTTATTGTAACTGTAAAAAGTTGCACTTTGGTAATATAATATGATTCACATGTAAAAGATATTGTAAGATTATTGATAGGTACTAAAAAAATGATTCAGTATTGTTTATATTTTGTGTTTCATGATATTTACTACATAATAATGATCTTTCCCAAATCATATGTCAGATTTTAAATGTTTGGTGCAAAAACCAGGTAAGTCCAAATAAATATATAATTAATTTTAAAATGCACATCTATAATTTTATAATTGATATTCATATATAACACACATAACACATACAGGAATCGTCCAGTACAATTACATTTTTTAAAATTCCTAAAAATACATGCCTTTAATGGATGTCAAACTTTGTTTTTGCATTTACTCCAAAAGTGTTTTTCTGGACTTATCAGGTTCTTGCACCAAACCCTCAATTAGTTCTGACACCTTTAAAGGGGGTTATTAGAATAATAGGAAGAGAAAGTGTTTTCTTTTGTAATAGGGAGTAGAGTGATGACCAAATGGTTAAGTATGAGATGGATTACAGTATAATGGTTCTCAACCGTCCCTCCCACAGGGAAATTCCAAGGCTGAGTACACAGTAAGCATACCTCCCTAATTAGTGGCAAAGGGTGTAAAATCTGTCAGTGTCTACTGCCTACAAAGTTTTTAACTGTGAACATTAGGATGTCGAAGCATTTTACATTGGAAGATAAAAGCAAATATTATTACTGATATTGAACCTGGTATCCTGAGCGAATATTAATACTGCATGTATAGTAACATCAGTGTATAAAGACAAGACCTTCGGTTTTTGTGAACCTCAGGTATACTTACTTACTTACAAATGGCTTTTAAGGAACCCGGAGGTTCATTGCCGCCCTCACATAAGCTCACCATTAGTCCCTGTCTGGAGCAAGATTAATCCAGTCCCTACCATCATACCTGACCTCCCTCAAATTTATTGTAATGTTATCCTCCCATCTACGCCTTGGCCTCAGATGTTGAAACTCTAAAGATTCTTAAGAGTACTTGCTTTGTAGTTAATAAAGGTTAAAACTTTTCTGTTACTATTTTCATCAGCGATAAGAACGATCTTGAATTATATAGGATTGGTGAAATTATGGCAGGAAAATTGGGTCTTCAAAGTGGAGAGTTGGTCTAAATCTTTGCATAAAAGGGGAAAGATAGACCAAATCTTAGCACTGCCTACTAGAATCTAAAGTTTATAGGCAGAATAATGTATAAAAGCACTTGATTTTAGTATTTAAGAGAAAACTAAATGTGTGGTATCATATTGAGTGTTGTTGTCACAGACAACTGGTGAAGTGGTGGGGGCAGTACATGGAGAGCACTGGCAACATGGACCAGGCTGTGCAGTACTACGAAGAAGCACAGGATTACTTCTCCCTAGTGCGAGTTCTCTGCTTCCAAGAGAACCTACAACGTGCATCAGAGATCGCCAGTGCTACTGGGGATAAGGCAGCTTGCTACCATCTGGCTCGGCAGTATGAGGCCATGGGCAAGATCAGCGAAGCCGTGCACTTCTTCTCGAGGGCACAGGCTTATGGCAATGCTGTCAGAATCTGCAAGGTACATACGTGTCTGTGCTTCTTTCTCCTCCTCTCCAGCTTCTACTTTTGTTCTTTTTTCTTCTATTCTTTTTCCTCTATTTTCTTCTTCTTGTCCATCTCTTATCCTTTTCTTCTTTTCTTTTAGGTTATTTCAGTTAATCCAGACTTTCTTTAAACCAGTCAACTTATCTCCCCAATTAGTTCGGATTAACAAGGTTTTACTTACTTACTTACTTACTTACTTACTTACTGGCTTTTAAGGAACCTGCAGGTTCATTGCCACCCTCATATAAGCCCGCCATTCGTCACTATCCTGAGCAAGATTAATCCAGTCTCTACCATCATATCCCACCTCCCTCAAATCATTTTAATATTATCTTCCCATCTACGTCTCGGCCTCCCCAAAGGTCTTTTTCCCTCCGGCCTCCCAACTAACACTCTATATGCATTTCAGGATTCGCCCATACGTGCTACATGCCCTGCCCATCTCAAACATCTGGATTTAATGTTCCTAATTATGTCAAGTGAAGAATACAATGCGTCCAGCTCTGCGTTGTGTAACTTTCTCCATTCTCCTGTAACTTCATCCCTCTTAACCCCAAATATTTTCTTAAGCACCTTAATCTCAAACACCCTTAATCTCTGTTCCTCTCTCAAAGTGAGAGTCCAAGTTTCACAACTATACAGAACAAGGTTTTACTGTATGTAATTTGGCACGGTGTGTAGGCTTCCTGTGATATAATGAATAATGAATTTGGGTGGGGGGATTTTGGAAGAAATTTCCCCCCTGAATTCCACGATGTCTCCACCAGAGATTTCAGACTTTCTTAACTAAAAAACATAATCTGTACAATATTATATTTCAATTTTATATGACTTTTCAGTAACTTAAGTAAATTCTGTTATATAGATTTTCAAGTACCGGTACAGCAGTTGTTTCCTTGAGGATTGTTAATCTGCCAGCTGATCTTGACGGGTTGAAACTTATGTTGTCAGCAAACAGCTGGATACATTAAGAAGATTGATTGATTGATTGATTGATTGATTGATTGATTGATTGTTTGATTGATTTGGTTGATTGATTGATTGATTGATTGATTGATTCTCATCGGTGAGGTTTCATATGAGGTTTCCTACCGAAATGAATTATTATTCAACATATATTTATTAATGAAATAAATTGTATTATTTCATTAATAGTAGTTACAGTTAGTGGTGAGTCAGTGAATAAAACGTTTGGACGTGAAATCAAATATAAGAAACGATGAGAAACTAAATATGATTGATTGTATTTTGATTGTACTCAGATGGTGTATTTTTTAAACTGAAATGCATTTAAAAATGACATCGAAGCTCTTCAAAAAAAACGGATGGGGTATTCATATCAATGACATTTAAAAACTTTAGAAAAGCTATTGGAAAACGCATTCGTCTAATTTAATCGATGAGCAATTACTACTTATTGGCCTACTAAATTTATGCGCTGTATGGTAAAAGGATACTTAACACCTGCAGTATGGGACAATTTTACACACAAGAATAGCTCCTATTGACCGTGTTTTATATAACAATATTAACATTTTTAAGTTAATACCTGTATTAACATTTAAATATTTTAAGCAATATAAACGAATGAAAGCTCGGTTTCTTTAATTGACCACATTTTTCTATGTTTCTTTTTACATAGATTGCATTTGTTGTTGTTGTTGTTGTTGTTGTTTTCTAATGCCAGGCGTTTGACAATAAAGTCATTTGACCTCTTGCACTCCAATATTTTTCAAAGATATTATCGTGGTCAGCCACTGAAGCACAGATTTTGAGGTGTTCCGAATCCATTTCTTGGTTTGAGTTGCACAATGGGCAGTTAGGGGACTGATATATTCCAATTTATGCAGGTGTTTGGCCAAACAAGAGTAAAAATGGCAAGTTGTAGCCAATTTAAGTGAACACCATATTTTAACGTTTTGGTGGCTACCATTCACACACAACCCCCAGAATTTCTGCAGGACCACACCTGCTGTTGGTCGACGGGTCCACTGGACCTAGCTGGGAGATCTTGTTGATACCAGCTTTCCCTCCTTAACCCTTTCTAACCCAAATTAAATTTACAAGCAATCCATGTTGAAACAAATAGCTGTATTAGGACCAATTCAGTGACCAAGTTACGGGAGTGGCAACATTTGAAGCAAAACTATATTGATGAAAATGTATTGAAATAGAAGTTATCCAGCAAAATTTACCTTCATATGTAACAAACAAGTATATAAATGCTATAAAGTTAATTATTGCCATATGGTATCTATAGGTAAGAAAGGGTTAAGCCACTGGAGGACGATTTTAGTGCCATAGCATGTCAGTTCTAGGGACAGAAAAGTAGAAAGAGGAGGAAGGAAAGTGAAATGAACCCCTAGGCCTCGAATGCTCTAATGCCGTCGGGGTCGAAGAAAGTAAGAGGTCAGTCAGAGGACTGGATAGGAAAGGGTAAAGAGGGAATTAGGTATTGAATAGAGGAAAATTATACCAAATTCAGTCATTAACTCATCAAGCTGACCAGTGCTAATTGATGAGTAGCCCCTCCCTTTAGTTCAGCTTGTAAAATTATGCTTGCTAACAGCTGCATCACGGGAAGGTAGGGATGGGACATTGGGTATTTGTCCAGGTTGGTTCCTTAAAGCCTTCAATGGGAAGGATTAATGGCTCTCCCCCCTGTATCCGACAGATACCCTTTTGCAGCCAGATTGCATTTGTTGTTAGGTAAGTTCTGATTTATTGTTTGTTTTGCTGTAGGTTTCACGTTCTCCCTCCCCACCACTCTCCCCCAGTATAGTGTAAATCCCCAATGGGAGAAAGGTCTGTATTCAACACTGGGCATAATTCTTTGTGACAGGAGCAAGGCATGGAGGATCAGTTGTGGAATCTGGCCGTGTTGGCAGGCCCCAGAGAGAAGCTTGAAGCAGCTCAGTACTTCGAATTCTGCGACAAGCCTGTGCCTGAGAAAGCTGTCCTGCTGTACCACCGTGCTGGCATGCTCCACAAAGCTCTGGATCTGGCATTTAAGTACGTGTCTTTAACTTGTTTGCAATTAATGCTTGGTTTAGTATGATTTAAGATTTAACTTATCTTATGTCCCTTAACTTGACTTTTATTTTATCGACTCTCAAAAAGAACTATTGATAGATTCCAGTACAATCCCTAAATACAGTAAAACCTCGATAAGACGCTCCCGCTTATTACGCTATCCCGTGTAATACGCTTTTTTTGTCTGGTTCCTACACATTTCATATATAACGCCTTTATAAAATACCCCGTTTGTTGTGCTCAAGTCCCGCATAATATACTATTTTTGTGGAATATTTTCGATGTAATTTTCAGCAATGTACTGTAACAGCAATCTTAGTCACTGAATTAACTGGTGCCGTTAACCTGAAAAGTATTGATATTCGACCCTTTACCTGCACATTTAAACCTTCATACTTCATACCTTAGTATACCCCACCCTCTTGTTACGCTCTCTTATTCGACTCTTTACCTGCACGCTTGAAGCCTACATACAGTTACAATACCTCACCCTCTTCCTAACCCCCTCTCTCAAACAGCATTCCTCACTCGGCCATAATAAAATTCTAGAAATTTTTGCTGGGCAGTTTGTTGTCCTTTAGTGTATTGAAGTGTCTGTGAATGTGATTACAATGAGTGTTAAACGAAAAGCGCTTTCTGTGTCGGAAAAATTGGAAATCTTACGAAAGTATGATGAGAACAGTACTCTTACTCAGAAACAACTCTCTGATGCATTAGGAATCCCATCATCGACATTAAGAACGATAATAAAAACTCGCGACTCAATCACTACAGTTGCGACGTCGTCGGGAGGATATAATCGCAGGAAACTGAAGTTTGGTAAACATGAGGACTTGGAGAAAACGCACACGGCAAACAACTATAAATTACTTTTTTTCCGAAAGAATTAAGTACAGTACATATTGTAAATGTCTTTGACGTACAGTACAGTAATTACATAATGGAGTAATACTATATTATCTTTCATGAATCATGTATTTCAATAAAGAAAAATGCTAATAGATACTATATATAAGTCAAAATTAGTATACCCGCCTAATACGCTGTTTACACCCGGTCCCTTGAACAGCGTCTTATCGGGGTTTTACTGTAGCTTTATTGTCTTAATGTATTCTTTCCTACTCATCTCATTTCAGAGGTGACCAATGGCTAGAGGTATAACATTATATCATTAATTTTTTGCAACTAGCAATTATCTTAATTTAAAAATATACAATCAAACTATTATAAACAGCTGGTGCCTGTCTTTAACCCCACCTGGGAGCAATATCCATGTCCATGTCCATGTCAGAGAATATCATTTATACTCTCTGGTCCACGTGCTCTGTAGCAGTCGAAAGCAGAGATCAATACTCCGCATGCACAGTTCACAGTATGTTCGATTCCACAAGAACGAACTCCCTGAAGAACGAGACAAAATCTGAAAAATTTATTCACATTGAATTTAAAAAAAAAAATCACACATTCTTTGAAATCACTTGTATTTAGCTGAAAATACAACTTACCGCAGTAGTATCTATTTATAGCTTTAATTCGCAATAATGAAACTGACTTCAAAGATTTCGATAAAATCGTGATGAAATATAAAAATTAAAAAAAAGAAAAACTAAAATTTCAATAGCTCCATCTCTTATCAAGTTTATATCAAGTTTCTATAATTATCAATCTTGATCACTTAACAATCAAATATACAAAAGAAAAAAGTTACATAGTATAACTGTTTTAAATATATTTATATAACATTTGCTATGAATTTATTACAAACACGAACATTTTCGCCCTCTTGGGGCATCATCAGGCAGTACATAACAATATCAGATGTTTTAAAAATCAAATGTAATATGTTGTGAAAAATGTGTGCACAAATGCAATGAAGACTGGATATGATACTTTCAATCATGTTAAAGTTACTGTGTTATGTGTAACAACCATTGCCTTCTAAAATTGTCGATAAAACATGATGTATTAAAATAAGTTAAAATTCTTAATGTTGTATTGGTGTGAACACAATTGTTTTACAAATACCATAAATTATCAGTATTAAAGTCTGTACACGTGAATCTAATCTATCATATTACTGAATGTAAAATCCAACTTTCAAACATGATCAAATATTTATATTATTTTATGAAGATTTGATGACGATGTTACATGACTGGTAATCTCGTAAAACCTCCATATGCTCGATTTTTGAGATATAATAAAGATGAGGACTGTGGTATGTTGTTGACTCGCATGTGTTGTTCTCAAGTTGTTGCAACAAGAGTCATCTTTCAGAAACCTGGGTGGAAATACACACATACACGCGTGCGCGCGCACACACACACACACACGCACACCAAACCATTGCATTTAACATCCAGCCTAGTTAATAAGTTAATATATTTCTTGGTAACAGGTCCAAACAGATAGATTCCCCTTTCTTTATTTCTCCTGATGATGGAGCTGATGAATGGCCCTGAAACGTTGGATGTTTCTGTACCTATGACAGTGCAAAAACCCAAAAGTCTCGCACCACATTAAACATTAAACATAAATGAAGGGTACACGGGAATAACGATCAAGGTCCATGTTAGAAAGTTCCGAGAAAAACGAATTTTAAAGTTTAAGGACTTCATACTTTGTTATGTGTGTATTTAATAGAAATTGACGTAGTGGAATGTCAAGAACGATTATTTCTTATTATTAGCTAGACCACATGATAGTACTTCCTTTCCACTATAAGATGGCATTATTAACTCAATTTCGATTTTTGATGGACCTTGATCGTTTTTCCCGTGTACCCATCAAATGTGTATAACATTTAGCCATTTTTTCATATTGTATGGGATATGTGTATTAAGTATTCCATTTCAGAATAGAGGCACCTAAGACAGAATTCATTATTTCGATGATAGCATGATAACTAGCAGAATTAAATTTTTTTATGGGTTAGATTATATTGTCTGTAGTCCACTCTGAGAAACAATTTCTTTCCTCGCCATTAATGAATAATATGAGGTCTTTGGCTTTATATTTTTTTGATGTTCCACATATTTTCATCTATTTTTGCACAACAAATTTTCTTTCTGTATATTCTATAGCATTGTTTTCACACTATTGTAACAAAAAAAATTATTACTGGACAGTACATGTTATTGTGAAGCAATAAGGCTAACACCTTTGTTGTTTCAGGACGCAACAGTTCACTGCCCTTCAGTTTATTGCAGTCGAGCTCAATTCGACATCAGACCCTGCTCTTGTGCAGAAGTGTGCACATTTCTTCGTGGAGAATGGTCAGTACGACAAGGCTGTTGATTTACTTGCAGTAGGGAAACAGGTAAGTAACTGACAGATTCCTTTCTCTAAATGTGTAAGTTGGTGAATATAACAGTGAATTTGACAGAACTTCTTCTTTCAAATATTGCTGGATTTGTTATTTGTATTTATTACAGTCTTTATTAAACATATAAATAAAATACTGGAGAGCAATGGCTTTGTTGCCAAATATCTAGGCATTTGAGGTCATGGAATGCACTTCACTACACTTTGCAACCCCATAACTTATAAATGTAAATCAGTAGCATTGAGTGCATATAATTAATAATCATCAGTAATTATTTTAACTTAGGCAAGGTAACTCAAAATCTCTGTTATGGCAAGGGCCTGGGGATGTGTAAGTATTGTCTGTTCTACAAATTATTAATCTGTTGCATAACAAACAGGCTACATTATTTGGCTCATCATTTTCTATAAAAATGTATATTTCATATTTGCATTGAATTTTAACTTAGTCTACAAATTTCTAAGGTCTGTTGCAGTGCGTCGTAATGTTCGAGGGGTCATTTCATAAGTCATGGCAACTTCCGAATAACCGAAAATGTGGTTAGTTCAGTATATACATTTGAAAACCTGTTGTACACTGTAGGGATGCCACCGCCAGATTGCGTCTGTGTGCATTAGTGGCTAGTTGGCAACACATGCGAAAGTTAGTATGCTAGAGGCTGTGCTGTAAGTAAAGTTGAACAGCAGTCATACGTGAAAATTGCAGTTCTTCATGGCAGAAATGCTCGTCAGTGTCATTCTGAGCTGCGAGAAGCATTGGGTGATAGTGCATTGGAACGTCCTCCCTACTCCCCTGATCTCAGTCCATGTGACTTTGATCTCATTCCTCAATTGAAGACATCTTAACAGCGTT
The DNA here is from genome assembly GCA_025594305.2 of Periplaneta americana. Taxonomy (NCBI): domain Eukaryota; kingdom Metazoa; phylum Arthropoda; class Insecta; order Blattodea; family Blattidae; genus Periplaneta; species Periplaneta americana. Next base: position 56,702,835 of record JAJSOF020000011.1, on the reverse strand, counting down.
TCGACGAGAGTTTGTGCACATAGACGAATCACACACAATCGGTGGTATTCAACGTCTGCATCATCATTGGCAAAAATGTGTGGAAGGCTTGGGGGATTATTTTGAAGGGTGTTAGCTGTGAATAATGTACTTTGTTTCCTTTTGCACATAATAAAACAATGATTTCTATTTACGCATCTTTCAATTTTCCTTACCCATTGTCTCCTGTACTTGGACCCAATTTGGTACTAGCATTGCGAAGCACATTCCAGTGACCTTCAATTGCCTGTAGTGAATTTCTGTTATTGCAGTTTCATTGGTTGATATAATATAGTTGTCATGGCTTATGAAATGACCATGTATATGTAATTATTTTACTTTATATTATGCAGATGTCCAAGATTATTTGTAGTCTTTCCCATCTCCTTCGCACATGTCTCACCCCCCTCAAACTATCTGCTAAGTAGCGTGACATATGGGGCGCCCATTATCAGTAGCTGATATCGAAACCAAAATGCTTGAGTTTGACATATCTGTATTAAGATTTCGATGAAGCTGATTTCTTGAGTGTAGGTAAAATCCTTTTTTAGGTTGTTTCTGAGGAGACTATATTGAGCATTCTAATAGCAGGGTTATTTGTAAATCGAGCTTTAAGGTATAACTCCCTGTAAAGTTGATTTGAATAATTTCGAGGGAAAAATTGTTCCGGGGCCGGGCATCGAACCCATCACTGTTCGTTAATAGAAAACCACAATTCAAGTCACACTGAGTTTGTGTGCACTCAATGTTGGTTGCTTGACGGTTGTCAGCCTACTTTGAGGTCTGTGGATATAGAGAAAAAAGTTGAATCGGTGTCTGGTAGAGTTCCTGGGTAGCTCAGTTGGTAGAGCATTGGTATATTTAACCAAAGATCCCGGGTTCAATGCCCGGTCCCGGAACAGTTTTTCCCTCGAAATTATTCAGCAGGGTTATTTGTTTGTGAGCTTTAGTTTTAGTTTAACAAATCCTGCAAAGTGAACTGTTTGTTATGTGAAGTCCTTTGATAGCGTTTAATACTAATGAATTACAAAAATCACTGTTATTTGCTTACAGTATGTGGAGGCTCTGTCATTGTGTGTTGAACATAACATACCTGTAACAGAGGACTTGGCTGAGAAGTTAACAATGAACAAAGGAGAAGGGGACGAAGCCACCAGAGTACGCATTTTGGAAAAAGTAGCAGAGAGTGCATTAGTACAAGGAAATTACCATTTGGCTACCAAGAAATATACACAAGCTGGTAACAAGGTAAATTCATGTTTCCGTCATTACTGTCAGTTATAGGGTTCATTATTATCATCAGGCAGCACATTTTCGTTCCCAAACAAGTTAGGAAAGTTATCAGTTAGTATATCCTGAAGTTTCAGGGTTCAAACTATAACCCTAAATGCTTGTGTCAGGACGCTATGAAAGATAAAACCTAGTTCGGTACATAATAATAATAATAATAATAATAATAATAATAATAATAATTAATAATAATTGTAAGTGGAATTGCTACAAAATTGAAATGGTCTGGCCAGCTACTTTTTAACCACATAAATGCACTAACACTGCGAAACTAGCACTCTACAAAATATTAGTGCCACATTTGACAGGAAATATAATTAGATCGAGGATAGTGCTGAACTAGTATGTTTTATAGAACATAATAATAAACATGATACACATTAAGAGTCTTATTAATAAAAACTCTATATACAGACGTTTAACTGTGTTATACTTATACAATGAGTAGCTCATTTATACGTCGTGTGTAAATTCCTTACTAATAATCACTACATACGTCGCGTATAACAGTATAACTGTTGCACAGCTACGTCATAGTTTCATCATTACTTCGTTACGAAAGATAATAGAATATCTGAGGTTCTCTATTGCATCCGGTAGAGCGCTCTAGTGTGGCGTGTTAAGTATCGATAGTACAACTGGCTCTAATCGATTACCATACTATATTTTGGTCAAAGAGTACAAGCTACAGTAATATTGTTCTAATTATTCTGTGCTCTTTGGTTTGTTCTTCTTTGGTTACTAGGCAACCATCATCAGAAAATGACAGTCGATACGAACAGCTGTTACAGGGGCGGCCATTTTTTCTCTATATACAACGCTTAAACAAGGGGTTTCGTGTATATAACTACTGCAAAGCAAATCCCATTGTATAGTTACAGGCTGTTTATATGTCCATCGCTTCTGCATGGTTTATTAGTAAAGTTTTCTGTCTCAACTCTGCATAAGTCTAGTATAAAAACTATACACAGTTTATTAGTAAGACTGTAACTGTATACTCTATAAATACAATATATACAATTAATTAATTTAACAAACTCAGCTCCGTTACGGTGAACAAAAATATATATTCTGAGATTATGAAATTCATATCTTTTACCATAGCTGTCAGTAAATATTTGTTTAAGCTAAGAAAATGTTCTTCCTACGTCACAAGACACAGAGAGACAAGATCATATGACTGCGTGAAGTTCATCGCGAGGAGACTGTCTGATAGCAGCAGTGTACTGCGCATGTGTTAGTAGTGGCTATGATTGCATGCTTTCACAATCTATGAATACTATTGTTGTGTAGTGCACATTATCGATAATGGAGCTCGATGCGGATAAATTAGTTCTTTTAGTACAGGAAGGACACATTCTGTACAATCTTTGAAACAATATCACGACAATAATATGGTTTCTAAAAAATATGTGAGAAATTGCAATGAGATGAAAGCACCATGTGGATAATTAATAAGTAATAATAATTTGTAGTAAGCCTAATTCTCTGCTCTATACTATCACTCATTATTGATTTAATATATTAGTTTTCTTTATTGTGAGTCGTGAAGTAATCATAAACATAGAAAATGACGTTTGTGGACTACATTAGTAGTATTTAATTTTAAGACTCTTTCAATTGTATAGATTTTTAGGTGTATTAAGCGTCCTTAGGAAATAATAACCAAATACAATAGAAATTTTCATATAGACAGTCCTCTTTCATTGACGCCATTTTCTAGCCTAAGCCAATTTTCCAAACCCACACAGCCAGCAAATCAATTGTCGCCAGCAGACAGTTTTAAGCTGTTGTGAGGCATTGTAAAGCAAAACGTCGTGTCTGATTCTGTGTGCATCCGGCCTTAGCCTACAGTTGTCAAATTACAAATATGTGCGTCTTATTTTGAAATTTTTTCTTGGACACAGGTGGCAGCAATGAAAGCATTACTGAAATCAGGAGATACAGAGAAGATTATCTTCTTTGCCAATGTATCACGTCAGCATGAAATTTATGTGATGGCTGCCAACTACCTCCAGTCACTGGATTGGCAGAACCAGCCTGAAATTCTGAAGAACATTGTCGCCTTTTACAGCAAAGGACGAGCACCAGCCCTGCTGGCCAACTTCTATGTGGCCTGTGCTCAGGTGAGCTTCGTATTAATTCTTTGTAGCTCGTCATAAGTATATTACACTAGCAAAAAATTATTGATTTAAAGAAAATCCATTGTTACAACTTCATCACCTTTACAATTACTGTATTTCATTGTATACTAACATTTCACTGGTGTGTACTGTGCTTTCCATGTATGAAATCTTGTAGATTCTAGGTAAAATTTTATAGTAAAGAATATATTGAGATAGATTTTACATTACTCCTAATTCGATTTGCCAACATTTCAAGCCTTTGTTGCCTGGACCATGTGTTTGTCCAACACAAGTTACAGAGTCAGAGTGGATGCGGATTTCAATCGAGGCCCCATGACTTACAAGTCCAATATGCAAACCTGAACCACGGTTAAACTTTAGCCTTATCCTAACTTTCATAATCCAACTCGATTCTTCTTATCTTGGTAACAAAGATATCAGTGACATCTTCAAAGAATGTTTTTTTGGGAATCGGTTATCTTAAATTGCGATCTAGAAGATCTAATGCACTTAGGTTGCTAACTTTTGAAAATGAAAAAAGGAAGATTTTTATCGACATTTTTTAGTGACTCTTGCTTTCTTAATTTCTATTAAAAATTACTTATTAAAAGATTACACGCACAACCATTGTACACACATTCACATTTTTTTGCCTTAGTATCTAATTTTTAACGACACTTTAATGTTTTGAAACTGATTTAGCTTCATTTAGCAATTTACTGTCATTTTAATACGTTAAAAAACTCCTTGCAGGGCATGTCAAATGAAACTCCAACCCGGACCGCCTGCATAACAGGCCATTCGCCTTTTGCTTCTTATTCATCATTTTTCTTTCCTGTCACTTTTCTCTTTCTCCTCCTCTTCCCCTCCTCATGTCTTCTTCTCTTCTCTTTTTCTCCTTTTTATTTTTTTCCCCTCGTATTTCTCTTTCTTCCATTCCTTCCCTTTTTCCTTATTTCTCTCCACCTCATCCTTTTTCTTCTTCTCTCCCTCCCCTTCATTCTTTTTTTTTTCCCCTTCCTTTCCTTTCCTACTTGAGCCACACAACCAGTAGTGTTATTGTTGATTGTAGGTGGAAGTGGATGTATACCAGAACTACGAGAAAGCTCTGGGTGCCCTTGGAGAAGCCAGTCGTTGCATGGCCAAGGTGACGTCGCCACGAGATCCTGTGCAACATCAGAGGATCTTGGATACACTCAACACCCGCATGACCCTAGTCAAGAGATTTGTTGACATTCGAAGGTTGGTGTTGTAGGCAGTGCCAAGATCGCTTGGTTCTCATAAAAACAAAAATGTGATCTTAACTTGTGTACAAAAATTAGTAAGAATAGTCGTAGCATTGGGTGAAGTCACGCTTAATCAGTCTTGACTTGTATTTAGATTATTGTGCTCAGCTCTATGAGGCCTTTACAAGGTTGACTCACATTGCAGTTAAACTCACTGTAGTAGGAAAGATTGAATTTATGACTTATTCTATAGAGAAAAAAGTATTTTTAAGTAAGGTAATGAGCAGGAGAGTCGAGATATATTTACATCTAGTGTCTCCTAATAAAATAAGCAGTTACTATGTTGATATTCTATATCAGTGGTCATCAACTGTGCAACTCCCTAGCTCACTTGCTTGCCTCAAACAACCAAGAGTGTGGTAACGGAGCAGGGGTTCCATGCAGTGCTGGTGTCTCTGTTTTTTAATGAGCAAGACATTGGACAGGATTTGAATAAATCATGAATTAAATAAATGAACATTAACCTTATTATTGTATTAGAATATTTATATATTATATATGCAAACAGAGTAAGACATTAAATACCGGCAGCACAATTGTTACATATTACTGACACAATTTCAATTGTACTTAATATTCAAATTAATAAAAAAAAATCTTGTATATATTTCCAAATTAAACACTGATTGCCACTTTATAAATGAAAAGTCCACCATCAAGAAATCCAGTTTCGGAATCTATACCTGCTATTATAATTAGAGAGTGGAATTTAGGCAAAAACCTATTTTTTTCCTTGATATACAGGCTTGAGATTTAATATTTACATTTTTCATGGAAATATAATTATAAATAAAGGGGTTTTATAGTGCCTAAAATGCCTATTTCGACGTTAGTGCCTATTTTTAGGTTTTTTAAATTTTTGCATCATTTTTCATAACTGTTTACAGTTTTTCTTAACATCCTGTACCGTTTACATTCCATGATGGATAACAACTCCTTCCTAGCAGTGAACAACACAATAGAGAAGTACCTCCAGGCCACTCCTCCTCATTCTTACAATCTTTCAATCCTAAAATTCCAACTTTCAGTCAGCTTGGGTAGCGTAGTCGGTATAGCGCTGGCCTTCTGTGCTCGAGGTTGTGGGTTCGATCCCGGCTCAGGGCAATGGAATTTAAGTGTGCTTAAATGCGACAGGCTCATGTCAGTAGATTTACTGGCATGTAAGAGAACTCATGTGGGACAAATTATTATTATTATTATTATTATTATTATTATTATTATATTATTATTATTATTATTATTATATCTTCCTCTGTCTGTCAGCAATTTAACACAAACTCGCTGGGTTGTACCCGAATAAGCATTCTCTTACATTCCAAGACAGATAACAACCCCTTCTTTTTCCTCACCATTTGTAAGTACAGCAGTGAGCGACACAATAGCCACAATAGGTGCTGATCATCTACTGTGAAGCAAACTATGGAAATGTGATTGGTGAATGAAAAACACTAACTTAAAGACAGAATGTCTTCAGTTTGTGTATGCATGTGTACCCTTGTAAAATGTGAAATGTGTAGAAGTTTCTTTTAATCCAAGAATTTTTTATTAAATAAATGTTGACTCTTATATTAGTAACATTCTTTAACAAACAACAAAGCCTATTTTTTTATTTTATAGAGCCTAAATAAAGAAGTTTAAGAGCCTATTTTAGGCACCTAAAATGCCACTTTTAGGGCCAAAATCTCTAATTATAAGCCTTTTTGAACTTGTTTCCTTCTAACATCTTTTCCTTTCTGCCACCATTTTTTGGAAAGTCAAATCAATGTGTATCCAAGACTCATATAGATAAAATATTTGTCTTTGCTCTGCTCTAAAGCATTTAACTTTTGTGATATTCATGCAATGCCAATCAATAATGTTCGGTCATTCTTGAATGAGTCTTTGATCCTGTAATCTCTTCCACAGAAATTTCATGCTTTTTAGCATAGTATTAAAAAGCATTACTGTATAACCTTTTGCTATTTCTCTTCCTGTTAAACACAAACTGTGACATTACACAGAGGCAGAGATTTAATAAAAGATCCGTACAGACTATGGAGCGGTAATGTTTTTGAACGGATGATAGACCCTACTGGATGTTATCTCAGGTCGACATATTGCACACGAGGTTACCTTCCCCTAGCCCCTCTTCTCCGCTCTCAGAACTAGCTACTAAACTTGGCCTTCAATACATGGCCTACCAACAACATCGGTAAGGTTGTTAAAAAAAATACGATCACCCAAAAATTACTATTACATTGCAATATAGTTATACAAGACCTGCAACTTAATATCTTCTTTTTCCGTAACTGTTCATGTAACAATATTGTTACTCTGCTGAGGATGTTCATTGTTTCAATTGTTTGACTTTTGTTGCCTGCAAAGAGTTATTTGATACTTTTTATACAGTTTCTGTGGGTTATCCCATTAGTTAGTGACCAATCTTTTACTGACAGAAACTTAGTTAGGGAAATATGGATTCTGTAAAGCTCGCATGAAATTGAATCTAAATTTCTCAGTGTAAAATGTACTCTTTCTGTCAATAAAGAAAACTTTTTCTATATTAGATTCTGGTTATTACAGTTAACTTGATATTATGAAGGAACTGTAACAATCATGGGTTTGCGTTAGTGTCACAGCATCTAGTAAAAACCGCTAATGAAGATAAGTACTTCTTTCTTTTTAATAGAATTGTTTAGATTTGTTAATGTTACCAATGAGGCAAATGATACAAGATTTATGTTTACAGAAGGTTGTGAAATAATGAGTTAATATATTATCACATATTATTCAGGTTTGCTGAACGAGGGGACCGCGAGACAGCTCTTTCTCAGTGCCGCCAACTGTTGCAACATTCCTCTGACCTCGATGCTGCTGGTGTACGAGTGGGCGATGTCTACGCCCTCATGGTGGACAGCTTGATGGCAGGGGGAGATTTCAGAGGAGCCCACCAGTTACTGGAAGAGTTCCGACGAGCAGCAGGCTCTGGTGTGAACCTCGCATATTATTTATCCTCATCGACACTGGACAGGCTTTCCCGTGAACTTGGCGTGCCTCTCACAGGGTCGGGAGACAAGATACGAGGAGGTCCTGTGAGACAGGACAGAGTATCGGACCAGGACGAACCCCTGGATGAAGAAGTCGAGGTTGTGGAGGAAGAAGAAGTCATGGAGGCGGAAAGAAGCACTCCCACACATGTCTTCAAGAATGGACAAGCATATGCCATCTAGTAACCAAAGTTTTAATCACTTGTCTACCACCAAAGAAGGATGGACTAGTATACGATCCTAGCACTAATATAAAATGTTATTTTATTATAAACTGGATTTTTAATTCTATTTTTAAAAACAAACTAACTGGATTATAAGTTTTTTATAATTTTGGGGTGTCACAGACCAAATTCATATGACAAGTTTGAGATTATTAAATATAGCATTATTTACATCAGATATTCATATGTATGAGGTCTCGCCCACCTCATTGAATATTACACGACTAATATGAATTAGTCTATTGTATTATTACTATTAAATACGAGAAAAATTCGTACCGGCACCGGGAATCGAACCCAGGACCTCTCAGCTCTGCGCACTGAGCGCTCTTACCAACTGAGCTATGCCGGGACACGATCCACGGCGCCGGCCGAACCCCTCTCGCTCAGTTGGTAAGAGCGCCCAGCGTGCAGAGTTGAGAGGTCCTGGGTTCGATTCCCGGTGCCGGTACGAATTTTTCTCGTATTTAATAGTAATAATACAATAGACTAATTCATATTAATCGTGTAATATTCAATGAGGTGGGCGAGACCTCATACATATGAATATTTGATGTATTAAACTGTTAGCAGTTGTCATGAAACTGATGTTGAATATGGCCACAAAGTCATTTAAAAATATGCGCTCCAGCATATATGACTTGTATCGTCTCAAGTGCAGGCAATAAGGCCGCAAAATAGCATTACGAGAGGGGTTCGGCTGGCGCCGTGGATCATGTTCCGGCATGGCTCAGTTGGTAAGAGCGTGCAGAGTTGAGAGGGCCTGTGTTCGATTCCCGGTGCCGGTACGAATTTTTCTCGTATTTAATAGTAATAATAGCATTATTTGCTACAATAAGTTTTTGGCGATTGGTTAGAAGATGGACTTCCGACTTAGAAATGGGTTTTTTTGTGTGCTGAATGTAATGCCAATCGAAATAGGGTACGACATTGTAAAGTAGTGGTGAAATTAAGATCAATCTGTATAGGTTTCTATATCTTTTAGGTAAAATATCCCGCAAACTTATTTCACTCTGAATAACTCATTCAGCAAGTTTTAGTCAAAGGCACCATGGCAACGAAGGCTCCTCTATTTCTCTTTCGAAAAATATTCTTCTTGCAGTTCAGGACTGTTTTGTTACATATAGAACCTATCAAGAAAGAATAAGCAAGCTTCTCGCAGATTTGTTCAGTGACCTTCGGACTGAGGAGGTTGATGAGCGCAAGACTGAGGCCAGGAAAATATCAGATGATTGGTGTTTTTTTATTTTCTATCACTGACAATATTGAATTATCCAGTATTTAATTCAGGATAGTAGTGGATGATTCTACGCCGAAATACATTACTTTAGAAATTATGTTCCAATACTTCACCTCTTTATTGCCAGTCTTAGGCTTTTCTTAAATAACGAATTAGGGCCTTCAAAGAAATTACGTAAAGGTGGAAGTGATATAACCTTGCAGATTTAAAGGTGCAACAGAATACATTAAATAAATTAAAAATCTATTATGCATTTTGTAGTTACGTACTTGGTTAATTAGAAAATTAGGCTGAAAGTTTGTATAGTTTGGCAACAGCACGTCAAAGGCTCACATTGCTCAAAGCAATCAGTCTGAACAGCAGAGTTGCGTCTCTTAGTCACCCCAGTAGGGTTGCCGGACTTCGTAATGGCAAGAAGTAACGATATGTGTTAATCTTTTTATTTAATTTACAAGAAAACCATCCATTTTATTGTAAAAGTGCAAAAGGATAAATCATTCCTTATCAATAGGGGGGGAGGGGATGTTGGTGACCTAAAAATCTACTTAAAATGATCATTAAAATGCCCTTAAACTAATGAAAACATGACATAAAATTAAAAGAATATGACATTTAAATATTATTCACCATACTCACACCATAACTTCTTAAAAATTAGTCACCTTGTTTCAATGACTGCCCTGCAAATCTCGGAGAGAGGAGGAAATTTCCTGGAATTTGGCAAGATAAAGGAAAAGAACATGCAATAAAGTGAAGGTTTTAAGGGAAAACTGAAGATTTTAATGAGGGTTTACAATGTGTTTCAATCAGGGTTGGTCCATGTCATTGTCTTCATTCTCTGTCTCCTCATCCTTCTGTGCTTCTCTTTTATTACCAGATCTTCCAGGTGAGGGAGTGTGAATGACAAAACAAATTGTGAATGCAACATGCATTCTTGCAATCTGTGTGTTAATACTGTCTACTACAGTAGACATCCCTTCCGAACCATGTTGAGGACACAACGTCCTGTCCAGGACACAGTGAATGTTTCCCCCCTTCCAAACATAAATTCTAAAGACACCCTCGTACCGACAAAAGAACAGTAGTGGTCAAAGCCCTCGCTTAAACTAAGTTGTTGTGTGAAGTGAAGCCTTCAGTGGAATGAGGGATGGACTTTAGAGTCTATTCCAAACTACAAAACTCAAACTTCACTGTTACTCACGTATTCAGTATGTAATTACTACTGACCTGTTTGCTTAGAAAATGATTTAACAGACCTGTCGGTAAAGAAGAAAGTAAAATGCATTCCAAATGATCTAAATGACCAATAAATGCCGAAAAAAATATAAAAATGACCTATTCAAAAACGTCAAAAAATGCAATATAAGAAATTATTTTTTTACGTTGATATTAGCACAGAAAGGATTTCTATATTAATAGGCATCGTCCTAATGTGAAAAATAAGAAGATGACTTTTCATCGACACCTGCCCCCTACTGATCAATTTATCTAATGATAGGAGTAAAAGTCAGAATTGTGCGGATAGTACTTATCGACTAAAACATTTTTAACATTTAGGGGAAAATTATTTTTTTCTGAGAAAAGTATTCATTTGGGACAAATATGCAATTAGAATTTTTTGTTGTACTTCATACAAGGAATAAGCTGCTAAAATCTGCTTAGTTATATTACTTCCACACCATATACAATACTTTCACCAACATGATTCTGAATTGTGGAGAACATCACAGTTGAAATCAGGATCAGTCCATCTTCTCATCGATAACCCAATTTTTAATTTATAAGACACCTTCTCTGTGTTCCAGTTAGTAAATACCGGCCATCTAATTTATTTTTACAATGGCAGTTACTTTGTCTTTAAAAGTGGCAATGAAATATTTGTCACTAAAGAATAAGATATGTATATTTCTTTTGCAACTTCTCAACTTCCACAATATTCTATCAATTTTGTATGTAGAGAGCATTAACATTACATTTTTTTCCTTTCCAAACTTTTTTATTGCTGATTATAAATATACATTTAATCGAAAATTATATTTCGTATAATTTGTGACAGATGTACATGAAAGAAATACTTAATATTTTAGGAGAAAAATTAAGTGTCAATATTACAGATAAATTCTGTAGGACAAATTTCTATATCTATAATATGAAAGAAATAGTTTGCTTAAATTACGTCACATATTTAATTCGTGATGCATCATTTTTTGCGTCTTTTGTTACTTGAAATAACAGTTATCATTAACAGTATCACCACCTGTTATCACCATCACAAGGATTGATCCATCAACAGTCGTGGCTTGTGGTTTTAAAATTGGAAAGACTGTAAATGAGCATATAATATCACCTGCAAATTATTGGGGGCCTTGGGAGTTGTATATTTATTCGTATATTTATTTTCGTAAAGATTGCAATGTAGTACATTATATTAACATTGACCAACACTGGGAGAAGAACGATGACAACTCTAGTTTTTTTATGTAGATGTTATTATTCCTCCTTTATGAAGGATCTTGACGATTCATCAGTTTTCTTCATTTTAAGGGGATATGGAATTGCCAATTTTGACAATGTTGAATTATGCCTTACATAAAGAAATTTTTCTCGAAAACTCTTGAAGCTAGACAGCTGAGTTTTTTACAACTCATGTACACACAACTTTACTTTATATTGGCCATGACTGTTTGGCCAAACACCTGCATAGAATTGGAATATATCAGTCCCCTAACTGCCCATTGTGCAACTCAAACCAAGAAATGGATTCGGAACACCTCAAAATCTGTGCTTCAGTGGCTGACCATGATAATATCTTTGAAAAATATTGGAGTGCAAGAAGTCAAATGACTTTATTTTCAGCAAAAACCCTGTGACAAGACAAGATTAAGAAATATTTATTTGTTAAAAAATGGTATCCTGTAGAAAGCACCAGTCTACAGTACCATAAGATGTGTCAGTTATGCCATCTGGCAATACTTTCATGTATCATGAACTTCTTATGGTTCTTTAACACTAAATCATGTTTATATGCTATTAAGGGGAAATGAAATTGGATTTTGGTTGAAAATTTGTTATTGTTATTATTATTTTTTTATTTTTCCAATTTGTTATTTGGTTTTGCCTCTTTAAAATGATATATCACATATGACTATACTATACTTGTTTTTTTGAAAGATGGGACATGACAGTTAAGTGGCCGAGCTTGGAACTACAGCATTACGTTGCCAATATGGACAACCATGCTGTCAGCTGATGGAAGCTAGCAGATGGCTGACGTTAAAAAATTGACAATTGACGTGAAGATAAAAAAACAATACAAAAATCGACAGAGAATCAAAGACAAAATGTATCAATGTTAACAATGTGTGCACAATAAATGTCGCCAAGAGAGCTATTAAGCACTCGCCATATGGGAACTGTAACTTTGGCAACTCAACCATTGTTACCATAGCAACAGGCCTACCACACTATGGACATTCACCTTGTTTTTCCGATCACAACACTACTGTGAGTCATGTCCTATCTTAAAAAAAAAAAAAAAAAAGGTATAAATTTAAATGCATTTTAATTTTTCTCTTTTCTGAGAAAGAGTGTAGAAGTAATTTGAAACCTATTTTTTTTTTTTTTATGTACGGATTTTGGGTGAAAGTTATGTATTTTTTTTTAAATTTCCAATTCATATTGCGATTTTTCCTCTTTAAAATGGCATACCATATAATACAATTATACTAAAATTATATCATATGTCAATTTGTTGTTTTCCTGTATATACTGTATATTTTATGCCTTATTTTAACACTCATTTTCCGTAAGTTCAATTTTCCGCACAAAAGAAACCTTTTCTCAGCTTCTATTTAATCTAGAAAGCTGAAATTTTCAGGAAATGTTTATTTAGATGTTTTACATGTACTGAAATAAAGATTTTGAATTTTGTCACATTTTGGAAATGTTACATGGGATAATGTACTGAAAATCGTTGATAAAATATACGAATGAGCAAAAAATTATTTTTTTAAATAAATTAAACAATAATTATTGTTTCAATATAAAGTTGTTGTTGTTTTCTAATGCCAGGCATCTGACAATAAAGTCATTTGACCTCTTGCACTCCAATATTTTTCAAAGATATTATCATGGTCAGCCAATGAAGCACAGATTTTGAGGTGTTCCGAATCCATTGCTTGGTTTGAGTTGCACAATGGGCAGTTAGGGGACTGATATATTCCAATTCTATGCAGGTGTTTGGCCAAACAGTCATGGCCTGTTGCCAATCTAAATGCAGCTACAGACGATTCTCGTGGTAAATCGGGTATTAACTGTGGATTATGATGCAGAGAGTTGCATTTTTTCCCTTGAGATTGTGAAATTCCATTATTAAATTGTCTATTTTTACATTTTTGTAGGAGCAGCTCTCTATCTCAGAGCCTTTAGATTAACTACAAACCACGACTGCCCATATACTCTGTTCTCACTTTAATTTATATTCTTTATTTAAAATCTAAGTTACGTATTAAATAATATCGTTTGGATATTAAGAATACAAACAAGGTCATTTTGCCATTGGAAAGTTGCCATCTTCATTATCGTAGTCATTATCATCATCATCATCCAACAACTACAACTCACAGTTTAGTTTCTCATTAAACTATTTAGTCTCCAAGGATTTGATATTGATCTTTCAGTTGCTTTTATGAGCATCTTCTGTCCCTGTGATTTTCCAGGCCTCTGTTACAATACTGGATGAATTTGTGTTCATTTTTTTTTTTTGTAATATACCTGGCCCATTTTAGTTGGTGGTCTGTATTTTTAATTTAATATATGATTTTTCTCCACTAGTATCATTTCTAATATGATTTTTTCTTCTGTAAGCACAATTTCGATCTTCATAATTTCATTTCTGCAATAATATTTTTTTGTTTTATTTTTTATAAGAGTTCACTCCATAGAACAAAATAAATACTACCACTAATTTATAAAACTTCAAAACAATCTCTTACTGGTGTTGTAAACAGTTCTCTTAATTTAATCATTGAAATTTCTGGATTGTAAAATCTCAATCATTATAAGATACTTTTTCATTATGGCTTTTTAAAAGTGAAAATGAAAAGACAATCTAGATAAAAGCACCTCTCTTCAAATTTAATTTACTATGATGATCTATTTACATACATTATTTATGCCCTTTTGTTACTTCATATGTTATTGGTGCTATATTCCGTCCCATTTCTGTAGAACAGTAGGCAGAAATTGTGTATTTTTTGTTGATATAAAAGCTAAAGTTCTTTAATGTAACATATTATACTATATCCACTTAGAGAACGACTCTGACAGTTTCGTGCGGCGGGACAATTGAAAGTGTTTCGTTTACTGTTACCATCACCCACCGCCTGGACGCCTGGCAACTGACCACGTTGTTCTGTTCCGAGAAACATGACAACGCCAAGCGGTTACCATGGAGACGTTACAAATCCCCGTAAGGGGAGAGGTCAGCTCAAGGTGTTTCATCTCTCTTGCTTCCCCTCTCCCTTCCACACGAGAACTGTCAGAGTCATTCTCTAAGCGGATATAGTATAACATAACTTATCAAGTCTAATATTTTTAATTACTAAAGAAAACTTATTTATATACAATTAATCGTTCTGAAAATGAAATAATGTTTCAAGCAGAAATATAGAAATTAAATTAATATTATGTATGGTAGGAAATTTTACTTTCTTGTTGCCTATAGCTTAGTTCTTTTTTCTCGATTTTGTTTCCTGCGTCTTTAATGAAGTTTACTTTTACTCACAGTGTTTATTTTTTGAACAGTTTTATTAGATACATTTATAATGAATCTGTATGAAATGTGTTTAACAGTGTGCCAGTATGATTATCATACAAAAAAATAGTCATGACAAAATAGTAACACATTTGCTGTTTAGGTAGAAAGGTGTTACAGTGGCTCTATGAAAGATGTTGTTATAATTACTGTAGCACATAACAAAAGAATATTGACTTCATTTAATTTGCTTTATTCGTGTTTTTGTTAGCAAGCATTAGAAAGCGTATTTAGAATTTTTTAATGTCCAGTTTTTATATTGTTCATTTTTTTAATATATGAATTGTAACATCTAGATATACTACAAACTTCATTTTTTCATGTGCTAGATTGATGGAGGGATCCAATAATGAATATAATCTACTTGTTAGTATCTCCAGTGCATATTCTGCATAATCACACATAGTTTTCAAAAAGTGTTCAGTTTATTGATTTGATTTTTATCAGTGGATGTGTTAGCAGAAAGCATAAAGTCAATTGTACGTTAATATTTATTCAATAATTAATAAGAACTTTATAATGTGATTTTCCTTTAGATCAGTTATAGTTTATAATTCTGTGTTTTAATTAAAATATTTATGAACAAATGTACATTTTTCTTTGATGACACAAAATAAATAGTCGTGATCCCTCCATTTTGTTTTGTAATTCTTGAGTAATTCTCAAAAATGGCGAAGAACAATCGTCTCAGGAAATTAGCCTCAATTTCTGCATCATATTTCACACTGTTAAGAGTTAAAAATGTCTGTTAGTTAGATGTCAACAGTATATGTTTACTCTAGACTATAAAAGATATAAGAAGTCCGTCTTCCTACATTTAGTGTAGGCCTAATTTAAAAGAGATGTAGTAATCAGAATTGATTAATCATCACTGATATTTCACTTTGTTGACATGGCCTTTTATTGATTCCTTTTTAAATGGTGCTGAATGCAGGGAGACGGATTTGTTATACTTTTTCATGGTATAAACTAATTTATCCGTTTTATCATAGATTAAAATAAATGTGCAGATGTAACAATATATGATTATTTTGGAACTTGTTACATGAACTGTTGTAGGCATTTGTCTCAGTACATCTTGAAGTACCGGTACATTCAGAAATGTCCATTTTTAGAAAGACACATGAAAATCTTATTTCTTGTCAGACCACTTTTGTTTGCTTGCATGGTGTCATACTCGAATACTCAGGTGTTGGTGTCAAGTATGAATTTCCATCGTTACTTGCACCATAGTACGTTCACTGAGTAGATCCTAAAGATTTTCCATCTGCAGAAGATGGTATAATGTTGTGAATGTTGTGGTTTCCTGTTGCTATCAGTAATAAGAATGGTTATGAATTATGGTGAAATTGTGGAATGGTGGAATATAGAAGAAAGTATTCCAAGAGGACTGTCTTTTCCATTACAGATTCTTCTTGGACTCACCCAAACAGTTCTAAACTTGAGTCTCCACTGTGGAAAGTTGATATTGTAACCATTTGGCTTAGAGTGTGCAAAACAGTCTCTTCACAATTATTTCACTAAAATTAGAATTTATTTCTCTAAATATTCAGTACAGTGTAAAACATATCACATCAGATATGCAAAAATTAAAAATTTAATTTAAAATATTTTACATTTTGTTTTCCACGAAATAATGTTGAAAATCTTAAATAAAAAAATAAAAATGCACTAATAAATAATTTATATATTTAATAAATTATTGGTATATATTCTTTAAAAGTTTTCGAAGAGGATTTTTAACTGTTTTTCTGGAGAGATATCAGTACATTATGATAGACAGTTACGAAGTACTCCCACAGTCATGTGTTCACATTAGTACAAGTACCGTATTTTTTCAAATACCCCATGCCCTCGAATAAGCCAAGTCCCCACTTTTGAAAAGGGGAAGGGTGTTAAATACAGAAATAAAACTTTCAACAAATTAAAATCAATTGAACACAAAAATACATTTCAGTTAACAATAAATATCCTGAACAGGACGCATTTCAAACCCATCCTGTGTCAATTGTCTTGCTTAGTCGGCAGTTTGCATGATATCCTGCTTATTAATGACACACATCAGAAAATTAACTACCTTTATTTTGTATGATACTACGTGGTTTGTTGTAATAAATACCTGCTGTCACTATTAATTTTTTCATTCTTCGATGTTTTCGCCATTTAGCAATGTTAACAATTGAAATACCCGCACAGGAAGATAATGGCATGCGCCAGGGGCGGTTTTTCGGGTGAAGCTCGTGAAGCGGCACTTCACCTGTTTACTAAGCGCAATTCTCTTATTTACAAGTATTTTAATATTTTATTTCACTTCATTTTTGTCTTTCACGTTCTGCATTGTGATATGTTCTGCACTTAGGTATTCTGCATTATGGAACACTAGTCCCATTGTCACAACTGGTTGGCGCAGAGTGGGGAAGGGTGACAATTGCAGCTATATCCCTCTTTCAGAGGTAGAGCTTCTCAATTTGCGGATTTGTTTACGGGTAACCATGGCAACGAATCCTTGTAAGATTTCTATAGAGTCTGTCTGCAAGGGTACTTGAATCGCTGACAAAACATTTCTCTTGTAGCTGCAAACATTCTTATAGCCTCCTGGCTTGGCTCTTTTGAAAGGAAAATAACGGCACGCGAATACAATGAGATAAAATTCCTTGTCTTTCACAGTGTTCACACTTCTTTGTACCTGTTAATTTCAGTTTGTGAGACATGTGATTAGAGTGACTGTGTTATGTCTTGTTGCTAAAACGATATATTAGAAGATTAAGTTAACTAAGCAGTTATTTATTTTTAGTGATAGTTTTATAATTATTTTTAAAAGTGGTGACTCAAATATTTTTATTAACAACGAGGAATGTATCCTATAAACGATATGGTGTGTAGTGTGTTACAGACACCATTTTCGCGATGGACTGAAGGTGATGAAAGAAATGTATTGTTAGTGGGGAAACCACTGGTGTGGCTCAGTCGATTAAGGCGCTTGCCTGCCGGTCTGAAGTTGCGCTCGGGCGCGGTTCGAGCCCCGCTTGGGCTGATTACCTGGTTGGATTTTTTTCGAGGTTTTCCCTAACTGTAAGGTGAATGTCAGGTAATCTGTGGCGAATCCTCGTCCTCATCTCGCCAAATACCATCTCGCTATCACCTCATCGACGCTAAATAACCTCGTAGTTAAGATACAACGTCGTTAAATAACTGACTAAAATTAAAAAAATTGTTAGCGGGGAAACCAACACTTGTTATTAATATATCGGCAAAAAAGTTGAAAAGGAAAGGTGCAAGATCTTACAACAAACATTTTAAAAGTGCGTGGTACAGTGAATATCAGTGGCTGTGCGGTAGTTGTTATTTGGAAAAATTGTTTTGTTGGCCTTGTTTGTTAGTTGGAATAAAAAAATCAACATGGAACTCGGATGGATTTTGTGAAAACAGATGAAGTTTTTGTCAGTTTTTTTTAAAAGGCTAAAGAAAGGGGTGAATTTTCAGGGCAGAAATATGTTAAGCTGTCAGAAGGTGAATTTTTTTAGAAATACAAACAATTATTTTTGAAATACGTGACGTCATTTTATGCAAGTGAACACTAGATATCAAGACATTGAAGAGCTTCAGTTTTGCTCTTTTGCCAATACTTGAAAATTTCTTCAGTATTCAAATATTTTTCCTTCTAATGCTCTTGCCACTCTACAAAAGATTTTCCCAAATTTGTTCAAAGTAAGTCGTTTGAAAACAGAACTAGAGCTTCTCTATGCAGATCATGAGTACCAGAACATTTCCCCTGAGACAAGCACCAAAACTTGTAAGATAAAACAAAGACATATTGAAGAAACCTATAGGCTCTTTTCCCTTATTGTGACATTACTACCAACAAGCGTTTCAGTGGAGCGAAGTTTTTCTGCACTCAACTGCATAAAGACAAATCTTCGCAATTCAATGGCACAAGGGAGATTAACATCATTGGCGTGCATCTCCATTCACAAGGACTTGCTACATGATCTGATTGAGAAGCAGCCATTTCATGACGATATCAGTGACAATTCTCCTTCCGTAGAGACAGATGAATCAACTTAATCTAGAAAAAATAGGATGAAAGAGTGATGGAACGGAGAAAAATTCTCTCCGGCGCCAGGATGAACACGTGCTGACACTTTATCTAGATTCCACCCCAGCGTCGGAAGAATCAGTTTTAAGTTCCACCTCTTGGGTTCCCTCTAGTGCCCGCCCTCATGTCTATGAACCTAGGACCGAAGTCCATACATGTGCTGAGGCACTCGTTCATCCGACGGAATAAGCGCCGTCTTAAATCACGGTGGAATCAACTTAGTGGATAAAGAGCCGCAAAAAACCCGGGTGGCGCCGGAGAGAATTTTTCTCCGTTCCATCACATCATGATGACGCAGAATATCTGCATGGAAATATCATATGTACTTCGGTACATTATAACAATATATAATTATGATATGCGTAAATCACTTGTGATTTAAGATGCCGCTTATTCCGTCAGATCCCGCCAAACTACTCATTCATTACGAGTGCACCTCAGCACATGTATGGACTTCGGTCCTAGGTTCATAGATATCTATGACTTGTGTGAGGGCGGCCACTAGAGGAACTTAAAACTGAGACGATTCCAATGGAATCCGTTGCTTAGTGGATTTAGAGCTGAAAACCCGGGTTCAAATCCCGGCGCCGGAAGAATTTTTCTCCGTTCCATCACTCTTTCATCGTATTTTCTGCATGGAAATATTTCGGAAAAAACATCATGTTCCTTAATAAAAGAGCTTCACCAACTTTTGAGGTTGCGAGCCGCCACTGGCATGCACTACCACCTTAGGACTTGTGTGGGAGGAAAATGAGCCAATGTTGCCAACATTATTTCGAATAAGCCGTGCACCCGTATTTTCTACTTGCATATTTCGGAAAAAAAATTGCTTAGGGTATTCGAGAAAATACAGTATATAATATTCCCTCTGTCCAGACTGCACGAATATTTTTCTATCCAGGAAAGTTAATTAGTTAGTTTCCAATGGCAAGTCCTTGATTTTCACATCATTCTACCTGCTCCCAATGAGTAGAGGCATACTTTTTACTAGAACATTGTATTAAAAAAGCTCATAGATTATTTTGCTTTATCAAGGGAACACGACACGAAAGCAGTCTTTCTCAATCCACTGTCCAGAAAGGTTAAATTTCTGATATGAAGACAAATGCCTATTGTATTCATTGATGTAATAATAGCATATAGTTGTTAGCGTTTCATTCAAAGTGGCCACATCACATATTCAACCTCAGTAATGAAATTAATTAATTACCTTATGAAGGCTGTTATATAAGTAAGAGCAGCAGGAATGTTTAACTTCGTATCTTTGGTGTGGCAGTAGAGTGATGTTCAAAATTTAATTTTTGAGATTAATTTTAACTTCAAATTTCTGCATAACAAATTACACGACTTCCTATTTCATAAACTCTTGTAAAATATTGGTCAATTATTTTTGTATGATTTTTTTTTTAACAAATCCTCATTAATATGCATCTTTACTGCCTTTAAGTGAAATTCAGTAATTACATTTAACATCAGAAACATTGTTTGTGCATATCATTCAGTTCTGCTAGAGAAGAGAAAGTCTCATATAAAGAATTGTCAGCTTAACAGCTATCAAATCTGCTGTAATTTGAGATAATTTTGGATTATGTGGCTACTTTTGTAGTGCCTTTTATAGTAAGATATGTGTTGCAATAATAGTGCCTAGCAAATCTTTGCATTGTCTTACACAATGTATTATTCCGTCATATAACTCAGAGTTATGTTGTTATAAGATAATATAATGAATAATTTCAGTATAATTGCATTATTTGTTTATTCCCCATTTGCAAACTTAAGCAGTATCCAACAGATCAGAAAATACAGCATATAATTTTCATACTGTCCAGAATCTTAAACATTTTATAGGTTAATTTATTGTGAGAAATCTGTAAGGTCTAATGGGGAAACAAAAGAATGCAATTATTCATTTTTATATTATCATTAAATGTTCCACAGACAATGAAAGTAACAAAAATTTAAAGAATGTTGTTAAAGTGTTTCATGAAGTTTCCGGTTGTGGTATTGTGTGCTGGATTAAGATGGCTGAGTTTGTTGAGCCTTGTGTGATTGTATGAGGTGGTAAATTACGTTCTGAAGATGTGCTTCAATAGTAATATAATGCCATCAAAGTGTGCCATGGAATGTCAGTAAGCCATATTTATAAATGCAGGAAAGTTTAGATAGAAAACTCCTGATTATCTAAATATTGTCTAATTTTTCAGACAAATTACTTTCGAGCATAAATTGCTATTTATACTTTTTAGTTAATCTGCAGCAGTTGCGAATACTGCAGGCATGGACGTACTGAGTAATTTTAGAAAATAACCATTTTCTATTTGGAAGTATGGATAAATCGTCAAACAGCGAACGCCAGTAGGGGAAGTTATCCTCACCCTTGCCGCTCGGCACCTTGCTCGCCTGCTCTCTCTCTCTCTCTCTCTCTCTCTACTGTCTGCCCCGCTTTGGAGGATCACTGCCTACCGCCTCGCACGTATTTCATATTTTACAACACAATACAACCTAATTATGTGCATTTTTTACAACACAATACGTTTTTTCCTCGGACTAACACAACACAATACAACCAAATTATGTGCATTAGACAACAACCACATGTAATGTGCATTACACACTCACTTCCAACATCAACTGCCCTTTTCAGGACAAAAAAAAATACGTACTAAGATATATCCAACGACACACATTGCATTTCTGCAATACGTTATGGCAGTTCCCTTGAACATAAATAGATTCATTTTCCCTTCTACCACCGACTCGCCTCGGTAGCCGAGAGGTCTAAAGCGTGACCAAAAATCGTGCGTGCATTTCGTTAGGAAGATACACGGATCGAATACTATCCTCTGCAAAATCATAAGAAAAAAAAAAGAGAGAGGCATGAAGCAAGGAAGAGAGAAGGAGAGGCTGGAGAGAGAGAGAGGAGAGACAGAGGGAGACACGACGAAGTTCCTCTTTTGCTTCATAGATGCCACATTCACTCTTTCAGTTCCACTTTCCTCCACTAGATGTCACCCCACCCTAAACCCCTATTTCCACTCTTTCCTGCTAGAGTGTGTGGTGAGCTTGTAGGGGAAAAGTGGGAAGGGGTCGTGTGCGGAGCTTAGCATTCTCTGTTTTACGATTTTACCGGAAATACTAAATAAATGCATATTGCTGGTGTTGAACAGCAACCTCGTATGTCATATATGAAGGGTACACGGGAAAAACGATCAAGGTCCATCAGAAATCGAAATTGAGTTAATAATGCTATCTTATAGTGGAAAGAAAGTACTATCATGTGGTCTAGCTAGTAATAAGAAATCATCGTTCTTGACATTCCACTACGTCAATTTCTATTAAATACACACATAACAAAGTATTAAGTGCTTGAACTTTAAAATTCGTTTTTCTCGAAACTTTCTAAAATGGACCTTGATCGTTATTCCTGTGTACCCTTCATATATGAAAGAAAGAAGATTTCACTTAAATTCCTATCAAACAAATTTTCCCGAATCTTCTGCAAACTCATCCTAAGTCAAGGCATAGATAAAAGTTTCAGAAGAAGAGATTTAAATATTATTTGTCACTGCTTTTGTTGGAATTAGTACTTTATATTCAGGCCCCAAACCAGCACAAAATGGCATTATCTCGTAAACGGTTAATTTGTGGACCCATATTTACTTTGTTTTGCTTCTCTTCATTTTTACTTCTCATCCCTAAATTTTTGACCATCACTTTTGAAACACCCTGTATACCTCAGTAAATTGTGAATTCCTTTATTTGTATCTTGGTTGCATGTGAAAGATTGTATTAATTGAAAGCTTCAAATTATTATTTACTTCTGTAGTTCTATTTCTTTTTGTTATATCTAAGGACTGCCTTCTGTTATTGTGATAATATTACAGTTCAACAAGTTTATATGGTTCCTGTCAAAAATTTGTAAATGTAAGTAAGAGTCCATTTTCTCTCTGTGCTTCTTTTATTACTGAACTAACAATGCATTATATCGCCATATATAGCAAAGAATCTAAATGTATTATAACTAGTTGAAATTAGGAGACAGTCTTTTCATTGCAACTACGTGATTTTTATGCTCTCTGTACAGTCTGCTATTCTGTTGAAAACTGCAATACAATAGTGTACAAAAGTAGAAGAATTAGCATTATATTATTTTGCTACTATTTATTTGATCTCAGTATTTATAAGTTCAATTTACATTCTATGGTAGTTTCTTGATGAGGCTTCCCTCATCTCATCTGTATAAGTTGTAGTAATGTAAATGTATTCAGAATTGTGAATGTAACATAGGCTGTGTTGCAAATCCGTCCATCTATAGTTATGTAATTACTATTTGAAGACGATAAATGAAGATATATTTCATTATATGTCTTGAAGTTTTATTTACACACTTGTCTGGTACAGAATCCAACATTTTCTCCATTTGTCGTTTGAGTTGATGGAATAGTTTTAATGCTTGTTATTTTAATCAGAAGTTTGCATGTTCAAACTCCTCTGAAGGCTGTGATCAAAATTCCAGAGGAGAAGTAAATCTGGATGTGAAGTATCATAGATTCACATGAAATAACCTTTTTTAAAAAAATGAGAGAGTTCCAGGCAAAATTCACCAGCTGTTTCTTATCCAATTCAAAATTAAAATTGTGGTAGCGATTATTTTCATTATCTTCATATGAGGTAATGATTCCATCTTATAGACTATCTACGTAAGAAATTATTTAATTCCTGAAATTGTTATGTCAGAAAAGTTGAGGAAGCTCCGACTTGCAGCATCCAGATGCATTTGGATAGGGGGGATGGGGGGGAGAAATTAATCATTACATCACAAGCTTCTCTGAAATGCATCCACATGTTTTTAATGTATAGAAATATTTCAAAATGTTTTCTGTTCTTTAAAGTTGATTGAAATGGCAACAAGATTGTCTTTGGAACAAACAGGAAGGTTGCTGCATGGATGGAGTTCTGCCAGTCACAATGGTTTACAAGAAATGTGGAGAACATTTCAATTCAAGACTAGCCATTTATCGCGTTTACGTTCTGTCAAAAGAGATTCAGCTGTTGATGATTGCAGACGGAATACTGATCGAACATGAACATGCCATTCTTTTGGAAACATTGCACGCACACAACAAAGAAATCAAAGAGGTGATGCAGTGCAGAATGTGGTCTTCTATTGATAGCTTACTTAGGGTTGTTAGCCCTTCGCCCAACCCCCAAGCTGTCCGCAACTGCTTATTAAATATATTCACAGCTACCCACCATATCTGGAGGCCATCTCCTCAATCCGCAACCTGAGGATGTGCCATGCCATGGTGATAGGGACCCACAATACATGGCCTCTATTGATAACTATGTGAAGAATATTAAATAAAGGATTTAAGAAGACTGTATACATGTTAACATGAACAGACAAAATCACTAATGTTAATGCATGTAGCATTTTCTTGAAAACTTAATATTTGGAATCTAACATTCACATTTTAATGGCATTCAATGAATGAGACAACTTTTCACATAAATGAACACGAGAAATCAAACACAGTTGTCTCTTGTGGTGTTCTGAGAATCCTCATCGTGCGTGGGCATGAACAAAACAGTTCTAAATTGAATGTCTTGTGTGCAGTCACCACAGCAGGGACAATAGGGTTGTATTTTTTTGAGAACACAGTCGAGGCTGGTGACTTCTTGCTCATGATGGAGACGTATGCAATGTCACATTGGCATATTGGATACTTCCAGTTAACTTGTGCTCCACCCTGCTTTGACTTAAATTTCCATCCTATTATAAAAGGGAATTCAGATGGAAATGATTTAACAGATTAGGGTCTCTAACATGGCCAGCATGTTCTCCAGACCTTACACCATGTTATGTCAGCTGCAGAATGTTAAAAGTACATGTGTACTTACGAAGCCACGTAATGTCCGAAATCTGCGACAGAAAATTTAAGATGTGATTGCAATAATACCCCAAGAAATATGTCTCCGAGCCCTGGAGATCAACTCGAGAAGATTGTATATACATGTTTTGATAAGAATGGGGAACACGTGAAGAATCTGTAAAGACAAAATACGAGTAGTTACCGGTACTCATTTATGTGTTAATAATTTTTAAGCGTCTTGTAGTAAAATTAGCCTAAACAGTTGAATGCTGACAGAGGAAACTGGAATAGGCCTACCCAGAGAGAGTGGACTATCATCAGTCATGACTTTCGTCTCGTTGATTCATTGATACATCTTTACTCCAAAACCAGAGAAGGCAAAGACAACAGGCTAAAGACCTTTGTTGGGTCCGATAATAAAAGCTAGTTTACACGACTGGACCAACAAATACATTTGCTTTTTTCTTTGCCTTCCTTATGATCACCGGACAGAATTTGTAAATTTCATATCGGTATTCATTACGACTTTTAACTAGCCAAAATTCGGATTTGAAATAGCAACCTAATATTGATATTTTCTTTACGTAACAGCCGACAAACATCGCATAAGGCCTTATATTATTTGCAATAACGAGGAAAGGGAGAGGGAGTTTTCTAAAGATGGAACGGTTTTTGATCTCTGAAGTTGGTTACGATATTGTTAATTATGACGATACCGGTACCAGCACGTAATCGATATTGATCTATAAATGGAATCAATAGATGGCGGTATCTTCTTTTATCATATGCTTTCAATCTTCCATGACTATATATCTATGTAATTGATTTTGCTCAGGAAGTGGAACATTTTAAAGATGTGTGAGTGCTGTTTTATAATAAATACGCTAGGTTAAATAAGTGAAGAGTTGCAGATAATCGGAAAGAGTCATGTATAAATTACGCGATATGGCCATTGTGTGAGTAAACGTTATGTACTTCATTTATTTACATACTCAAAACTTGCATAGGATACAGTACTCGTACCTACAGATCGCCATTTTCACTACACTGATCAGGTTATGCCTGCAGTGTAGTTATGTTATATCATAACATGTTTTCGATGCATTAGACAAATTCTTTGTGTTGTATGTAGTTCACATTTATTTTGTTTATAGTTTTATAAAAAAAATACTATAACACCTATGATAGGATGCCATAAAACGACTTTTAACTAAACATCAACCCTGAACGCTAGTAGCAATGGGCCCCTATAGAGAGTTCGGAGTTTAGAAAATAACCGTCTTCCAGTCTTCTTAGTGGACAGCCTCTCGCTTTGTAATATAACTAAAATACATTACCGGTATTTACTTTTTTTCTAACGTATATAAAATAACAGAAGTAAATACATATTAATAATAAATGTGTCGATATTCCCGAACGTTTAGGCGTCCAGAGTTACATTACGCCGGACCCCAGACAAAATGTTTGAATTCTCCTGCTGTTTGGGCAAAACCCGGACCGGTGATAATCCTAGAGATGACCTTACCTTACCTTACCTTACCTTACCTTACCTGACCTGACCTGACCTAACCTAAATTTCGACTTTGGCATCAATCTAACAAACACAAATTTTTGTGAACTTGTTTGTCAGATTGATGCCTAAGTGAAAATTTAGGTTAGGTCAGGTCAGGTCATCTCGCTACTTTTTTCCTTCTAAGTTCCTTTGAATAAAGGGCTAAAAATTGGGGATTTCAGAAAAAAAAATAATAAAAAATTGATTGTGTTGTTTATTGTTCAGTCAACTAACTGAAAACAAGTTTGAACTTCATGAGTGACATCAATAAGGCATCACCCATGAGGCAACTAAACCAGGAGATAATGAGTAGGGTGGCGAGTTTCTTTCCCTTCCGTTGCATACATCGCTGACTAGTAAGTAACATACCGGTACTTCACTAATCAGACTTCAGATGTATACAAACAATTGTTCTTCCTCTGACACATATCGTCAAGTGACATCAACCAGAATCTAAATCAGAGATTTAACTGATTTAAGCAATATAAAGCTTTTATATTTGAAACAATTCTTAGTTACAGTATTTATATTTACTTCTATTGTTTTATAAATGGAACTAGGTCGCAATGCAATTTGTGTGGGATTCCGAAACATGTTAAAATGTACAATTACGGCAGTGGTTCTCAAACTTATTAGCATTGCGGACCCCCTTTCCATAGAACAGTATTTTCGCGGATCCCTTCGAAGTCGTCAATGGGATTATGGATAGGTTTTATTGTGGAGTTAATATTAAGTGAATATTAGTAGGGCTAGTGATGTTTCTGTTTATATTTTCCAAAACTGAATCTCAAATTTACCGCCACATTTACTTGGTTTCTTTTAGGGTCTATCAATTTTAAATAAGGAAAGATCAGAAAATGCCTGCTCACACAAGTGAGTCGTGGGAAACAGTATTTTCAATGCTCGTTCTGAGAAATCTGTATGTTCCACATAAACTTTCAATCAAAATTAAAAAAGAAACTGACTTTCATTTAAAAATAACTCAACAATGTGATCTTCTTCCTTCTTGAGAGATTGAATTCATATAGGACAGGGATATAGAACTGGCGAGAGAGGGTTGGAGAGCATGGGGAAAGCGTTGGTTCCCCGTCCACAGTACACCGGCGTTGAATGACGTCACTGTGCCCCGTAAGCAATCACATAGGCCAGGGGTCGTCAGCACAGAGCACCCTGGGGCTAGCATCTCTTATCTTACCCGCGGAGAACACAGTGCACCATGGTGCATTCGTAGCTGCTAGCGGGTATGCTCTTTACCTCTTCATCCTGCACGACGGTGCACACGGGACGGCACCGCTTACGCTTTGCACATTTCAGCGAGTGCTGATGACCACTGACATAGGCTAACACAGATACTGAATACAAATTCCTTCCCCTACCAAGTCAATGACGCGGGAGTATAAGGAAGGGATGAGTGACGTTTCCGATTAGTGATTCAACGCCACAATTGTCGCACAGCTCTGCAAGCCTGATATAGGACTATCGTTAGAGTTAGGAACTTCGGTGTTTAAACTTACAGTCTTACACTGTTTAGTAAATTTAACAACACATGGAGGCTGTCAATATCCATCTAGCGAATTTATAAATTCTACCAACAGCAGCCAATGCACTTGAGGCCTTATTGCCACACAAAAAAATTGTTCTCAAAATAGTATTTTACATTGTTTAATAACACACGAAAGGTGTTAACAACAAATGAACTAATTTTAAAGTTGTTCCAACAAAGGCTAATTGGGCTTTTGACATTAATGTCACATAAAAAAAAATAAAAATAAAAATGCTTCTGAAAGAAGAAAAAAATTCCCTATTCAGAATATTTGCGGATCCCCAGAATGAGCTTCGGAGACCCCCGGGATCCGTCGACCCCACTTGGAGAATCACTGTATTATAATATATAATGGACGGTTTATTGAATTAGACAGACACAACAGATCGACAGAATAAGCGACTCTTAGGGCTTTAGATATGGTGCTATGTTACTCTTGTGATGCAATCTGTATGGGATTCCTAAACGTGGAAGTATTGCGTCCAAATACGCGGTGTAAAACCCAAAACTTTTCTTCTAAAAATAAATTATTTAGGTGCATCTTTTGAATGATGGTTCACAACATTAAACTATGAACGGAAATATCACTGATTAACATGAAACTGTTTACCGCTGTGGAGTAACAGCATGACTGACCGTGAAACGAGCGGGTCCAGGTTCAAATCCTGGTAGGAACAAGTTACCTGCTTGAGGTTTTTTTTTTCTGAATTTTTCCTCACCCCATTAAGAGCAAATACTGGGTAACTTTCGGCGCTGGACCCTAGATTCATTTCGCTGGGATTATTATCGCCATTTCACTTAGATGCTAGAAACCATAGCAGTTCATAAAGCGTCGTAAAATAACCAATTAAAACATGAGATAGTAATATGCCATGTTCAAGAGACTGGATTCACATACACACAAATATATGCAGGGTTCAGAGCCATAGTGGGCCAAGCGCCATTTATTAAAAACGGAGAAAGCAAGGGTTAAACTTAAGTGAATATCATAGTTTAATGAAGATTGACATATAATTTCGTTTGAATGTATACTCGTATTAGGGAAAACACGGGAATTTTACTGGAAGCAAGTAAAGCGATCGGTTTGGAAGTAAATCCCGAAAAGACAAAGTATATGATTATGTCTCGTGACCAGAATATTGTACGAAATGGAAATATAAAAATTGGAGATTTATCCTTCCAACAGTAACAAATATAAATGACACTCGGGAGGAAATTAAACGCAGAATAAATATGGGAAATGCGTGTTATTATTCGGTTGAGAAGCTTTTATCATCTAGTCTGCTGTCAAAAAATCTGAAAGTTAGAATTTATAAAACAGTTATATTACCGGTTGTTCTTTATGGTTGTGAAACTTGGACTCTCACTCTGAGAGAGGAACATAGGTTAAGGGTGTTTGAGAATAAGGTGCATAGGAAAATATTTGGGGCTAAGCGGGATGAAGTTACAGGAGAATAGAAAAAGTTACACAACGCAGAACTGCATGCATTGTATTCTTCACCTGACATAATTAGGAACATAAAATCCAGACGTTTGAGATGGGCAGAGCATGTAGCACGTATGGGCGAATCCAGAAATGCATATAGAGTGTTAGTTGGGAGACCGGAGGGAAAAAGACCTTTGGGGAGGCCGAGACGTAGATGGGAGGATAATATTAAAATGGATTTGAGGGAGGTGGGATATGATGATAGAGACTGGATTAATCTTGCACAGGATAGGGACCGATAGCGGGCTTATGTGAGGGCGGCAATGAATCTTCGGGTTCCTTAAAAGCCATTTGTAAGTAAGTAAGTGTACTCGTATACTTTATAGTACTATATGTTTCCATTGGTGATAAATTCATTTTAACCCTTGTTTTTTACGGTTTTAGTAAATGGCGCTTGGCCCACTATGGTTCTGAACCATTCTTATAACGGTTGAGTTGCTGTTAATGCGTAACGATGTAAGTTAGAAGATCGCGGATTCGATTCCCGGTGGGGTTGTGGATTTTTCTGCATTAATCTACTGTAATTCTTCCGGCCGCACTATGGCTATGAAATTCATTGAGACTCTAACAGAAATGAGTACAAGGGGAATTTCCTTGACGGTAAAGGCGGCAAGCATGTAGGGCTTAATCATTACTGCAACTAATGCCGATTGTCTACAAAAGTGAAAACTTTAACCTTTCTCTATCATGTGGGCCATATACATGATCTGTGATAGGAATAACTTTGTGTGTACGTCTGCATGTGCATATAAAGTGTGTTGAAAATTTTCATCTATGTTTTGTGTATGGTTAATAATTTAAATTTATTATTGAGTTGTTTTAGTTGTGGGTAAAAGATACTTTATATTAGAAAACAGTTGTATGGGGGGAGGAAGTAAATTTGTAAAGCATATCGAAAATTCAAGAAGAAAATATGTTCTTGATGTTACAGGATTTATCGTCGATACTTTATCCGGGAATGTAACTTGAAAACAAAATTTTAGTACCGTTTTATTACTAAAATTCTTTTCTGTTATTACCATGCCTTTACTTTTGTTATTAAATATATCGTATGTTCTGAAAATTCTTCCCTTCCCCGTTCGTAAATACTTTGCAGCAACTGTTTACGACAAATCTCTGTACATTATCACAGAGGGAGATGCGTAGTTCAGGGATGACTCATCATCGGAGAATTCCTTTATGCTATGAAGACACCACTTATTTACCACAAATTGCTAGCAGCTCATTTCTATTATTGTTGCTTTCTGGAAGATATTAGGACAAAAGTACATAGCCATGAGACTGCGAGCATATTTGTATGTACGGAGATGAAGCACCTTCGGAAATGAAATTTCATAACCTCAGGATATGTATTTTTGCTTACCGTAACGCAGCTGATTTTGTTAAATGAATTCATTGTAGGCCTATATATGTCGTATTTATAGAGTATATGCAGTTAATGTGTATCATGTTTACTATTATGTTATATAATATATATTTGTATATACTAGTTCAGTATTATTATCGATCTAATTATATTTTCTGTGATATGTAGCACTAATATTTTGTACAGAGCTAGTTTCGCAGTGTTAGTGCGTTTATGTGGTTAAAAAGTAGCTGGACAGACCATTTCAATTTAGTAGCAATCCCACTTACAGTTGTCATGCTCGATTATTATTATTATTATTATTATTATTATTATTATTATTATTATTATTATGTGCTGAACTAGGTTTTATCTTTCGTAGCGTCCTGACAAGCATTTAAGGTTAGAGTGTGAACCCTGAAACTCCAGGATATACTAACCGATAACTTCCCTAACTTGTTTGGGAACGAAAATGCGCTGCCTGCTCATAAGTAACACCAATAAGGCAACACTCATGAGGTAACTAGGCCAGGAGATAATGGTGTAGGATGGCCAGTTCCTTTCCCCCTCCAATACATACATCGCCGATTAGCTACATATTCTACTAATCAGACTTCAGATGCATACAAACAATATTGTTCTTTCTATGACATACCGTCAAGTAGCCGGCCTGGATGGCTCAAGCGGTAGGGGCACGGCATGTCTCTATCGCTTGGTCCGAAAGGTTGTGGGTTCGAGTCCCGCCTTGGGCATGGGTGTTGTGTACGTACTAGTTTAAGAAAGCGGGAAAACAGAAAAAGAGAAAAAACGAAAAAAAAAAAAAAAAAAAAAAAAGAGTCGACCTGGTTGGCGAGTTGGTATAGCGCTGGCCTTCTATGCCCAAGGTTGCGGGTTCGATCCCGGGCCAGGTCGATGGCATTTAAGTGTGCTTAAATGCTACAGGCTCATGTCAGTAGATTTACTGGCATGTAAAAGAACTCCTCCGGGACAAAATTCCGGCACATCCGGCGACGCTGATATAACCTCTGCAGTTGCGAGCTTCGTTAAATAAAACATAACATTTAACATTCGATGTCTCTAAAGCAAAATAAGGAATTAGAACATGTATTTTAAATACAATTTTAAAATGAAATAAAAAAGTGAGATATACTGCCTGATAATAGATGCACAGTAGTGGCAAAAGAAAACCGGACCGACCCTTGTAGCTGATACAAAAGAATCCTGTGCTGTGTATTGTGTCAAACTGTGGTAATTTCAATATAGATAGTGAAGCTAGAGGTATGGACTCCTATTTAATATAAAATGCGCAGTTATCTTTGCCGAATAGAGGTAGAAATGTAATATTGATCCCAGATGAAAATATAACTCTCAAAGTTTTTTCGTCTGTAATTTTGAGGCAATGAAGGAAACAAAAGACGGTAAGAATCGAACAAATGCAATAAATTTCATTGTTACAATTAATTATACAAGATGGATGTGTTTTGTGACTAGCAAAATTTGAATCTGTGACTCTGAAATCAGCTACAAGGGTCGGTCCGGTTTTTTGCCACTACTGTACATAAATCAGCCAGAACCTCAATCAGAAGTAAAAATTACATTATAACTTCCATTGCAACATCGCAGATAGAGATAATAGGGGTAGTTTCCTTCCTATCTCCACATTTAACATTGTATTTATGTTTTACATCGCCAAACTACAATATTTTATTCCTGAAGGACCGGAATTTTTTATCGCAAGCACCGTAAATTCATCTTTTCTATGTCAATAGTTATGTTTGTGTGTTTATGTAGCCTATCCAAGCAACAGAGGCGGCGAAAGCTATTCTCGCGATGCCTGCAAATACGTATTTAATGACGTAACAGTATCCTTGACGATGATTATTCCCAGTTAGAATAACTTGCATCAATAGCAAACTTAGAGTCTTAGTCACTACTGCTGTATCCAGCTTCAACAGTCCTCTTGCATCTGGAACAGTGCCATCATTCCACCTCGTCGAAGTAAATTAGCATTCGTACCGGACTTATAACTCACTTAAGACAAGGGACCGAAGTTCGAACCTGGGCAAGTTCTACGAATTTGTAGTGCACAGAATTATTGTAGGATGGATTTTTTCTAGTTCTAAAGCTTTCTCTGCCATTTTTCTTTCACTATTTTCTAATATTGCCATGTCATCTCATCGTTTCCGAATAGCCTTTGTGCATTAAATAGGGACGTTAAATTAAGACTTACTATACGTCGTGTTCCGTTAAAACCTCATATGTTGATATAAAACATGAAGTATGAAAGTTGGGAAAATGAAATACCACAAAATGAAAAAGTTAAAAACAAAATCGGGATGCTATATCGGACACACGGCCACAAATTTATGATTGAATGTGTCTCTCGGGATGAGACGTTGAATGTAAGGTATCGATTATTTAAACGCCCGCTCCTATTTGCGTTGCATATGCCTCGACATTGTGGATTTTCTCTCTTCACTCAAATTCACTCGCGAATTTTTTCAATGTAACTGTTAGATTGTTAAGTGTTGTTGTAGCCTGATTCGTTACGAATCGTTTGAGACCACTGCAACCTTCTATCGTTTCGTATTCTTGAGTTACACTGCCTCCGCTGCTGCGCGACCTGCCAGTTCTTGTCTCAAATTCCCTCCTCCCGCTTATCGCTAGATGTCACGTGCTCCAACTCAAAATCACGTTGGATACATTGATCCTTCGTCTGTCGATCGCTGTTTATTTCATTGGAATAAAATCTTGTAGTTTAGAAATTATAAGCGATACAAAACTGGCCTGAAAATGGTCGGTCGACTTTTTGATACGGCACTTTAGCACTGGACCGAACTTATAGACTATTCGTGTCAAAATAATAATTAACATTTATTAGTAAATCTCTATATGTGACCCATTAATAGCCCTGATAACACCCAACCTGAAATCACTTTCTTGTTATGTTCTTTCTACATGTCCATTCGTAGATTAGAAGTCACATCACAGCTAGATGTGGACTCGTAAAGTTCAGGCACTTTAGACGAGTATACACGGTTCTTAACTTAGCTCCACAAAAAGAAATCCAATAGTGATGTCGGGTGAACGTGATGGCCAGGAAATTCACTGATCCTGGAAATGTTTTACTGAGAGAGACTCGAACTTGTGAACTCCAATGTGGGAAGCTCCATTCTATTGAAAGAATACACTGAGCTGCAAATCAACTACTTCGGGTTACACAGATTGTTTCTGATCAACGTTCAGGCATTTAGAGTCCACTTGGCAGATAATTTTCACATACCCAAATCATGATGTACGGTGTGTAAGACACGTTCATAGGAAACATTCGAAATTCCTAATACAGTTTGAGCCCAATTCGTTTATCCTCCAAAATCATGTCATGCACGGCATCGATATTTTCTGGAGTGGTCATAGAAACAGGTCTTCCAACACGGTGTTCTTTGATCTCCGTTCTTTCTATCTTAAATTTCACAATAAAATATTTTATGGTTGCGTACGAAGGCCTATGATCCTTCAATCTATCCACCATGCGGGCATAATTTTTCTTATCCGGCAAACCGTTGAAAAATATGTAGGCCTATTTTTTCTCCGACAGATAGTCAATTTAATCAAAATTTAATTCTTATCTGACATAATTTACCTAAAAATTCGCAATACGTAATTGGCTCAGCTTATCACTGAACATGGAATAACTGTCTATCAAATAAGATATTCTTTTTTTCGCGGTGACCGATTTCACTTTTCTTTGTACAAAAGTCCAAAGTTAGCAAGATATCAATACTCATTGGTATTTCTGGGGTTTCGTATTTGTGAAATGGAGAATTTATTTTGTGTATTTTATGTATCATTATTAGATTGTTATTATTATTATTGTTATTATTATTATTATTATTATTATTGGCGCCACATTATTATTATTATTATTATCAGCCCAGTGAGTATCACGGACCAATGTAAAGATTCATAATTGACGATATATTAAGATCATGTCGTTAGCATGGAGCAAGGCTACAGCTCAAGACAATACAGGACAAGTACAAGAAAAGAGATGCACAGTACAGATTTAAATATAAGCCATAGAGGAGGACATTTAAACGCTATTACTTTGAGCCATAGCGGTTGACATTTAAGCACTATCACCTGAGCCACAGTGGAGAACATTTAAGCACTATCACCTGGGCCACAGAGAAGGACATTATACGCTATCACTTACACCACAGTGGAGGACATTATACGCTATCACTTGAGCCACAGTGGAGGACATTAGACGCTATCACTTGAGCCACAGTGGAGGATATTAGACGCTATCACTTGAGCCACAGTGGAGGACATTTAAGCATTAACACTTGAGCCACAGTGGAGGACATTATACGCTAAGAGCCACAGTGGAGGACATTAGACGCTATCACGTGAGCCACAGTGGAGGACATTTAAGCATTAACACTTGAGCCACAGTGGAGGACATTTAAGCATTAACACTTGAGTCACAGTGGAGGACATTTAAGCACTATCACCTGAGCCACAGTGGAGGACATTTAAGCACTATCACTGGCCACAGTGGAGGACATTTAAGCACTATCACCTGGGCCACAGTGGAGGACATTATACGCTATCACTTGCGCCACAGTGGAGGACATTAGACGCTATCACTTGAGCCACAGTGGAGGACATTTAAGCTATCACTTGAGCCACAGTGGAGGACATTATACGCTATCACTTGAGCCACAGTGGAGGACATTTAAGCACTATCACCTGAGCCACAGTGGAGGAACATTTAAGCACTATCACCTGGGCCACAGTGGAGGACATTATACGCTATCAATTGCGCCACAGTGGAGGACATTATACGCTATCAATTGCGCCACAGTGGAGGACATTATACGCTATCACTTGAGCCACAGTGGAGGACATTAGACTCTATCACTTGAGCCACAGTGGAGGACATTATACTCTATCACTTGAGCCACAGTGAAGGACATTTAAGCACTATCACCTGGGCCACAGTGGAGGACATTATACGCTGTCACTTGCGCCACAGTGGAGGACATTAGACGCTATCACTTGAGCCACAGTGGAGGACATTTAAGCACTATCACTTGAGCCACAGTGGAGGACATTATACGCTATCACTTGAGCCACAGTGGAGGACATTTAAGCACTATCACCTGGGCCCAGTGGAGGACATTATACGCTATCACTTGCGCCACAGTGGAGGACATTATACGCTATCACTTGAGCCACAGTGGAGGACATTAGACGGTATCACTTGAGCCACAGTGGAGGACATTTAAGTATTAACACTTGAGCCACAGTGGAGGACATTTAAGCATTAACACTTGAGCCACAGTGGAGGACATTTAAGCACTATCACTTGCGCCACAGTGGAGTACATTATACGCTATCACTTGAGCCACAGTGGAGGACATTATACGCTATCACTTGAGCCACAGTGGAGGACATTTAAGCACTTTCACCTGAGCCACAGTGGAGGATATTTAAGCACTATCACCTGGGCCACAGTGGAGGACATTATACGCTATCATTTGAGCCACAGTGGTGGACATTTAAGCACTATCACCTGAGCCATGGTG